>JABASP010000723.1:0-42334 GCA_019776565.1 Sminthurinus signatus
CGATGCTATTTTGGAGTCAGACGTCGACAAATTAAGAGGTTTTTTATTTTTTTGGTGCCCAAAAAAATTGCTTATTTTGGTTCGATGTAACGCTTTATGGCCAAAATAAGCCAAAACGTTCATTTTGGCTTAATTTGGCGCCGAAAAAAGTCTTATTTTGACGCCGATTCTAGTCATAATAAGCCCTTTTTAGCCGGGTGGGGATAGCTAGAGGAATTTCACAATTCGTTCAATTCCTAAAAATGGTACGGTGAGTATTAAAAGAGGTAGGTTGAAATCTATCAAAATTGTTTAACTTGGAAAGTATAAAGTGTTTCCCGTCGGGTTCTTGAGAGGCTCATTCCAACCGTCAAATGGAACAGGGAACTAAGAACCAGAGAACCGAGGACAGAGGACAGAGTAAATGGTACAAGTAGAAAGAGTAGATGTTTAATGTGTGGCTGTAGAGTGTAGACAAATGTAAGATGTAGGATATACCGTAAATTGTACATATGCACTCAACTAGATACTTTTCTGGAAAATATAAGAAAAATGCTCAAAGAAGTGGAGGCCAACTCCAAACTCCAAACTCCACTCGATTCGACTCGACTCGACACAACTCCACTCCACTCCATGTGTAAGTCCAAGTGTAAGTGTGTATCGCACATTCAACAATCGATCGGCCAGGTGTAGCCTCAACTCAACTCAGCTCAACCCTCAACTCTTCATGTATAAACTTTCGGCTAGGACGTAAAACGTGACTTACACGTTGAAACGTGTAACGTAGAGACGTTTTCCTTTTCCTGTCGTTAGTTCTCATTGATTTTAGCCACCTTTTTCTCTTCACTTTCCACTTTTACTCCTTTTTCTCCACTCCACTTTGCTTCTCCACACTCTGAGCTCTACACTCTACACATCGTCCCATTTTCTCAGAGAAAATGCTACTTGAGACTTGAGACGTAGATATTTCAAGACTCATGATTTCAGACTCAAGACTAAAGGCACAAGACACAAGACTAGAGACCAAGTACTGATACGAGTAAAATTGAGTGAGAGGAAGACTAAGACTCAACACCAACACCGAAATCTGTCTCAATATTTCTCTTCAACTTGCAACTTTTTATGTATCTTTTTCTTCCCAACATTTACTAAACCAACCACCTTCAACTTTTTTACTTCCCTTTTCTTTTCTTTTAGGTTTGGTTTAGAACAAAAACCTTTACTTTGTTTCTCATCCAATGATTTTTCAGTAGTTTATATTAAATCCTGAATGCATTTTTCTACTTATACTGTGTACAGATATTTGAAATCAGTATCAAAAGCAATTTGTTTAATTTTTATGCAAACGAGAAACCAGATCCTTCAAAATGGGACTATTCATAATATATGTAATTCAACGAGTATTTGCATTTAGTATTGCAAATGTCTTACAAAATACAGAATTACTTTTAATTTTAGATGCACGATAGAGAAAGAGGAAGACTTTTTTATCATGTACTTGTACCTGACATTTCTAAGTTGGACGATCAATAACGACTGTATTTTCTTGGTTTTTTCCTCTTAATTGTGGGTACATTGTACATAAAGCTGGATTTTCACCAACAGGAAAACTCGATAAAAAACAACATGTACTTATGTATGTGTAATGTGTAGAGTGTAGAACTGGCCTGCAAAAGAGCATTCACATTCACATTCCCATCGTACATCACGATAAAGTAGTGTAGCAGACCACGAGAATGATGATGAAAAATTAATTTGCTGGTGCCATCACAGTTGGCAATAACCTGAGCCAATTGACCTTTTCTCTTCCTCTCCTCAATTTCCTGGATCCTGGATCCTGGATTTTTCTTTGATGGCCACGGTTTGTGGGTTTATCTTTTATGCAACCCACATTCAACATTGATCTTTTGTGGAGAACGGCGAAAGTGGAGAATGGAGAGTCCAGTGGTATTGAGAATGGAGTATCGAATGAATGAATGAATGCATGCTCGTGGGAGACGGAACTGGGATTGAATAAAAATTCTCGGAAAAACAACACCATTTGATTAGCCAATTGACCTTCTTGATTCTCGACTCTGTACTCTGTACTCAAGACTTGTGATTCTATAGACAATGGGTTAAGTCACACTGGCCCAGTTTTTTCCCAAAAATAGTATATTTAGACGGTAAATAAAATGGAACGTTTTTTCCTGGAACATTAAATTAAATAAACTATGCTCTTCCTTAACAGAAAAGTAGGGCTTTGAGGAATTTGGCTTAGTATGAAACAAAGTACGGGGATATCTGAATTTGAATAGTAAATAAATACTGTGTCCGGAAAAAAGTAGGTTTATTAATCAATCGATTATCAATTATCAATTGAGTGAGCAATTCAAAACAGTTGAGATTTGTTGTCTTTAGTAAACCATAAAGTCAAAAGTACCTACAAAGGTATGAAATTTTACATCTCAAAAGGTGATTTTAATTTTAATGCGTTTGTGCATTCAATATAAATCATACTCAAAATTTAAACTCTTTATTGTTATTTTTATTCGACAATTTTACTGGAAATTGTTAGTTTTATCAACCTTCATTTCAAAAATAAGGTAAACTGGATCTTTTTATTGCTTGAATAATGAGCTTATAAAAAGTAGAAACTAGTGAACAAAGTACAAAATTCAGTGCTGTAATACTAAAGCCGTAATCTAAAAGATGTCATAAAATTAACCTAGTTTCTGTATCGAAGTGTTCACGCTCATTCTTTTTTATTGATTTTTGATTATATTCCAAAAGCAAGAGAACTAGCTTTATCACACCAACTTCTATCAAATTCACATTCAATCGCCGAACCAAATCATTAATTTGAATTTAACTTGGGCTTGATTTTGAGTTGACTGCTGAAGTTGGACTGCGTTCAATAAAAGAATCAATTAAACGTGTGGTTTTTGCATTAGATTATAGATTTAATAAGAACCTCGACGCCCACTAATCAAAATAATCAAACGGGCTAATGATAATATCCGGACTGTTTTGTTGTAGTTTCTACAGAAGGAAGGGGAGTTACCAGTTACCACCAAAGCTTTTTTTGTCAGTCGTCTCTATTCTTCCTCTATCATCTACGAATATTATCTATACATTCTACATTATATAATTCTATGCCTTTTGATTTTCCAAGCTCTTTGCTCTTTGTGAATGTCTACAGAATACTCTTTACATTAGTATATGCTTCTCTTCTGAATACTCTTTTCACAAGTCCTCTCTGCTTCATACAAAGCTTTTTTTATCTTCTTTTTAAATTCCCTCTCAACCCGTCTTGTTTTTAGACAGGCTGGTTTCTGGAATGTAAACTGTGAACAGTGAACACTAAACACAGATAAAAAGAATAGGAATAAGCTCCTAAAACGACGAGGATTCATCTGTTAAGATTTTTAGTATTGAGGATTCAGAACACTTTCATTTCCACAGTCAAAAGATCAAGCTCAATGCACTGGATTTTTTGTGCATCTTTTCCAAGGGTTTAAATTTTGGTTTGGATTTTGTTCTCCTCTGAGAATACAGATAAATAGAGAAAAAGATGAAGAAGATCCACAATATACAATACGCACTACGCATTTTATACTCTATTCACATTTAAGTTTGGATTTTTACTTTGTGTAGCATGTATTAAAATCTGTAGCTGTATGAAAACCTCCACCTTGAACTTTTTAGCCTCCCCAATGCAATATGATCATTGATCATTGAGTATAATCACCATGGTTATTGTTTTAATGAGTTGAAAAGTTTTTGTGGGGTGCGTAACTTCAAAAGAATAAACCAAAACCAAACACCTTTGCGTTGCTGCATGCTTTGTGTATGCACATATTTGACTGCATGTATTCTCCACAGTCTACAGTTCATAGCTGCAAACAAAAGTTGAGCTAAATATAGTCAAGAAAAGAAAAAGGAGCAGGGTGGTTCATTTCACTTGACTTTTTTATCCTCATTCTCCCTCTTTCTCCTACTCAACAACAGGCAGCAGTCTAGAATCCAGAGTCAAGAGTCAACATGACATGATTTATGACTACTTTTACTCTACAATTTAC
Source organism: Sminthurinus signatus (assembly GCA_019776565.1). Lineage (NCBI taxonomy): Eukaryota > Metazoa > Arthropoda > Collembola > Symphypleona > Katiannidae > Sminthurinus > Sminthurinus signatus. The sequence goes on from JABASP010000723.1 coordinate 4,041, forward strand.
AATTAGCCCCTTTTCACCCTCACAAAAAGTCGGGTGTAAAACTGCTTATTATCCCTCCTTTATTTATCATTATCACCATCATTATTATTGACAAACTTTAAATCTTTGAATCTCCAAGCGATAAATGGAAAATCAAGTGATTGAGAATCAAAATATTAGAAAAACTATGTGTACAAACGTAAACAAATATTTCAACTCATTCATTTTTTTTTGTTAAATTTGTAATTTGTACAATAGCTTTATCTATTCTTACATAGTTTAATTTATTTGTGCAATTTTTTCTTACACTAGTTCCACTTTTTTATCGGGTAAAGTGGCGAAAATGTACAGATTACAGAATGCATGAAAATAACCTAGTATTTTTAATGGGATGGAGATTAAAGATGGAGTGGAGATCATACAGAAGACAAAAGACAAGACAGAAGGAAGATGGGACAAGATGATACTACTGACTACTACTAGTGACTAGTGAATAGAAAAGTAATAATAATAATAATAATATGTATAAAGTGTACAAGACGATAGAGCGAGCGAGGGAGCGAGCGAGAATGAGAGATTGCAAAAGGGAGGAAAATAAAAGAATGGAAGTAAAATAGATGGAAGATAAAAGGATGAAATGAAGATAAACATACATACAAAAACACCAAGCATGTACACACACGCACACACAGAGGCAGCGATAGAGACAGTAGGCGGAAATCTTAAGATGAAGACGAAGTAGTCATTCTCATCTTTGCATCGCTCCTCACAGCAGTCGCAACAGAAGCACAAGAAGAAGCTGAAGAAGGAATGAAAAGACTTGATGTGCGTATTTTCATGTAGAATGTAGATAGAGGATGAGGATGAGATTGAGAATAAGATGGGCAAAGAATAAAGAGAAGGAGAAAGAGAAGGAGAACAAGAAGGAGGTGCTCACTTCCAAGTTCTCAATGCTCAGAGCTCAGCGGGAGTCTACAGAATAAAATAAAAGGGAAAGATGATTATATGGTGATGTGTGGTCTCATTCTCTCTTGTTTGATAATATGCAATTTTTCCAGCCACTTTTCCTTCCCTAATTTCGCACCGTCTTGATTATCTTCCTCTTGTTTCCTCCCGCCTTTTCTACTTATTCCTCCTTCCGTCCTCTTTTCTTCTTTCCTTTCTTCTCTCTTTTCTTCTGTCTTTCCTTCTTTCCTTCTTTCATGCAAAGACATTATCTTTTGCTCTCAAGTTTCAACTTTCAACTCCCTTCTTTTCTCTTCCCCTCCCTCTGTGATGCCACACTCAACTCAGCTCAGCTCTTTTCTTTGTTGACATTAACCATTCATGTGTGTGCAACTATGTATGCATTATACGTAATACGTATATTCCATCTCTATAATTTATCCTACACTACACGCACAGACACACGAATATCCCAACTGCAAATATTGAACTGAAACTAAAACTGAAACTGGTACTCCTATTCATTTTCTTAGTAAAGTTTGGAGCTGGATTTGGATTTAGATTTTGGATTTGGATTTGGAAGCTCGATGAAAAAATGAACCATCAGTTCCTTTCCTTTTCCATTCAACTTTTGCACCTTGAAACACTACAGTTTTTCCCGATATTAATATTAATATTAGGAATTTTTATTCCATTTCTTCCTCGAGGAACTATCTTTATAAATGTAATATCTATAGGGATTTTAAGTACATATGAAGTACATATGTTTTGATACATGTATAATGTATATTGTATATAGATGAGCGGAGTACCTAAATGTGAATGAGAATGTAGGCCATGTTTTATCCTTATGACGAAAACCACTTGGAATTTGCCATTCTGGCTCTTTACTCTTTGCTCTTTCTCTTTCTCCTTCTCTCTCTTGTAAAATTTAATGTGAGCTCCTTTTTTTTATTTTTATTATATCTCCTTGGCTTTGGATATCATCACCACACCAGCACAAAGGAAAGAAGGAAAAAGAAAAAAAGAAAGCTTGCATTGTATGTTGTATGGCGTTGCGTTTGTGCATGTGCACAGTACAAGAAAAGGAGCAGTAGACAGTAGACAGTAGGCAGCAGGAAGGAAAAGATGAGCCAAAGAAACAGTGAGACTATCAAAATAATATCAAGTACTGTTCACTGTTCATGTTCCGTTCCCACTCCTTTCCTTTCAAAAAAGAAATTAAGTGAGCCAGAGGCAACATACAACATCCAACATACAGCACACTGTACAAAATGTACAATCTACGATGTTGCTGTGCGGATGAGCTGTATTTCGTTTCTCAATGTTGCGTTTTGAATGGGTATAGTTGGTAGTTGATAGTTTGGTTTGTTTTCACAAGGAAACCACTTCCTCCTTTTTCTTTTGGTCTCGTATCTCGTATCTCTTATCTCTTATTTTTTATCCCGACTCTTTTTCTCTGCTCTTTGTTCCTTGTTGACGGTTCGTGCACTTTCCCCATTCTCCTTGTTACTTGTTACTTGTTACTTTGTTACTTGCTCTGGCCTCTTTCCCTCTTTTTATTTGAGTTTCTACTTGAGTATAAAATATAAACATGCCTGTGTGCTGTATGTTTTGTGTTTTGTGTTTTGTGCATCGTGTATCGTGTATCGTGTATCGCATATCGTATTACTGGTCTGGTTCCTCTTGAAGAGCAGTGAAACTCAGAAGCTCAAAAACTCAAAAAACTCAAAAAACTCAAAGCATCTTGTCTACAATGTGCGTCATTGCATTGAAATTGCAAGGGTAAGAGTATGAGTTAACTTGGAATTATATTACAGCTTTCTCCTCAAGTCAACTCAACTAGACTGAACTCAACTCAAGTCAAAACATTTTGAACATGGCAGTTTTTAGAGCGTGACATTTCAGACTCCAGACATAAAGAGAAAAGAGTCACTATAAATTATGTGTTATATGTATTGTACATTACATGTACGGCACAAGTGGTCGATCGTTTACTTTCTTCCAGAAACAACAACACTACAGTCTCTTTGTCCCTTCTCTTTCCGTTCAAACAAAACTATATAGGATACAAAATACAATGTACAATGTACATGTAAGTTGTGTGCAACACTGCAGCTGAAATTGCTTTATGGTGGCTTTTCTTTTGTAGAGAAAATAAAATTCCCGAGTCATAGTGCACTCTCATCATTAATGCAGTAAATAGTAAACTCCTTCAAATTTCATATCAACTGCAATACATAACTACATTTTGCACAAAAGAGGAGACGTCTGAGTTTTGAGCTTTGAGCTTTGAGACTTTTGATTCTTTTGATTCTTTTGATTCTTTTGAAATTTCAGGACGATCAATGATCAAGCCAAACAAGAAGAAGGAAATTGCACATACAAATATATCTATAGTTTTGAAAATATTGGCCAAAAAATAAGAGCAAAGTAATCCAAAATCCAAGCTCTTTAGCATTTCTAAATTTATTAGGAAATTGCCAGGAAGAAAGTCTAATTAAATAAAAAAAGTATTTTTGTAGTAGTATTTTATTCACATAATGAAATTGAAGAAGCTGATTGATTTGGCTCGGTTTGCTTATAACCTGTTCTTTGTTCAAGTACAAGACATCTTTTCAAACCCAGTTTGCCCTTTTTTCACACATGTACATTGACGACAGATTGAAAAGAAGGAGACAAGAGACAGAAATGAGAATGCAAAAGAGGTTGTTAATAGTTGGCTGCATGTTTTCATGATACTTTGAAGATTTAAACTGCTTAGACAGTACGGAGGAGGAGCATTAAGGGTGAAAAATGGAAGAATGCTTCGAGACTCGAGACTGGAGATTGGAGATTCAAGCTTTGAGATAAAACTTTAATGAAAAGAAAACTGTGAAGTTGTTCCCTCTCTCTTTATCTGTCTCTTCTTGTTGTGTTTAATGGTGATGGTGATGGTGATGGGGATGGTGAAGACCTGAGACTGTGGATTGTGGACTGTGGAGAGTATATCTAAATGCTAATGCCAATGCCAATGCTGTTAATGTTAATGCTGATGCTAATGCTAATGCTAATGCTAAATCAAGTAATAAGCTGACTGCCTGTAGCTTGTATTCTTATATTCTTGTATTCTGTAGAACGTAGAACGAGAGCGGCTAAAAAGATGGAGAATGGAGAATGGAAAAACGGCGGAGTGCTTTGAGAAAGAAAGTTAGCCCAAAAGTTTGAAATGGCATAAGCACAAGAAGAAGAGGAAGAAAGAAAGGGAAAAAACCCTACACGTGTTCTCACGCTACTCCTTTGATGATGATATCCACATGAAAGCCCTTAATCGGCTTGCTTTGCTTTCCTTTTCTCTCTCTCTCTCTCTCTTTTGACAAAAACCAGAATAAGAAAATGAAAACGAAAACGACAAGAAAAAAATATATGTATGATTCATAGAATGAGAAAAACTGGAGAAAAGAGAGAAGGAAAATGAAAAGGAATAAGTAAATCCGAGTGAGAGCCAAAACCGAGAAAGCTCAAATATATAGACATAGACAGACGTACAAAATACATAATACACAATACACACATTCGCATAATACATAATAATTTAATATAAAGTACAGTGATTCCATGTTCCATATGTTTCGTGTTTTGTGCGTGTGTCACTTTGCTTTCATTCGCTCGCTCGCTCACTCACTCACTCACTTACTGTAGTTTTTAGTCTTGAGTCTTGAGTTTCACCAAGTTTCTAGAATTCCAGAGTTTTTCTCTCTTAAAAAACTTGGAAAAACAAACAAAAAACACAGGGAGAGGGAAAGTAAAAAAACATGCTATCATTATCAACTTAAGAATCACACACATTACCTGTGTTCTAACACTATGCAAATACTAGGAATTCCGAGTTCCGAATTTTCCCTTTACACAACTACTTTTAGTTTTGAGTGTCGAGTGTATAATTTCTACACAGGTTTTTATATGCGACTGAAAAATTTCCTAGAAAATAAAAGTGTTGTTTTTTAGAAACGTACTTGAATGAAAACAGAAAACAGATCACTCTCCTTTACTTATTTTTTTCTAGTTTGTTTATATTTATGTTTATGCTTACTTACAGTAAATATTATTCTATTAAATATTTTTGATGTTTGTTTGTATGTTTTTTTTTTCTGATCAAATTTCTTTATTATTTTTTTCTCCGTAATTATTTCCCTTCCTCAAGTTACCTTGTATTTGGATCCATTCTACTTTTTTCCTTTACATCTTTCACTTTTGTACATGAAAAATAAGACATGGGTAATACTTGCCGTAATAATAATAATACCGTAGTTTATAGTTAGTTGGAAGTTGGTATTCGGTAGTACGGTTAAATGAGCATCTGAATTCCAAATCTTTGAAATGTGATGTGTTCAGCTTAAAATCCATGTCAATACTCACTTTGGCTTTGGCTTTGGTTTCGGCTTTGTATTCTTATATTCCCATTCATATTTGTATTTGTATTTTGAGGCTCAACAAAATGTACAAAAAGCGTACAAATCATGTATGAAGAAATCGGTAGAAGTAGACATGGAAATAAATGTAAAATGTAAAGGCGGAAGTAGAAGAAAATTGAAGGATTTGGATTTCAAAAAAAAAATTCTTTTTAAGAGCTTAATTTTTCTTCTCAAGAAAGTAAAAAAAATCCATTAGAGACTTTCAACTCAACTCTGTTCACTTTAATTCCACACAACACAACACTACACTACACGGTATGGCTCTATACTCTATGCACCGCACTTTCTTCCTCTTGCCCTTCTTTGTAGAAGGATAATGTGGGGAAAATGAGAATGGATGTACAAACTACAGACGGAATGAGGATTGAGACAACCAGAGGAAACGAAAGAAACCTTTGAAAACATATCCTAAAGGATTATACACTCTGATTTTCACCGTCTCTCAATCTTTATGCGTGACATTTCTTCTTCTGTCGATGTGTATTTGTAAATGTTTATGACATGGTTGTGCTTTTTCTGTACAAAATGTTTGTTCATTCCTTTGAAGGTTTTAATTTTTAGAGACCATGTACAAAAAACTACAAACCTTGTTTATTCATAGGGAATTAGAGAAACTGCTACCAAAGGAACTACCGATTATCATTCCCCATTTACATACTACTGTAGATTGTATAAACTAGTGCATTAAAAGGTATGATTGATACATGGCTTGTCAATGTTGTTTCCGACGCACAAATGCTGTTCAAATAGCTACAAAGTACAAAGCACAAAGCATACAAGTATTTTACTTCTTGTCAACACTCATATAATATATGAGGAAAAAAGAAAATGCTACAGATCTGTTCCCTCTTTTTAACTTTTACATTTACTTTACCATTACCTTCCCTTTAAAATCAGGTTTAGTGTTTAGTGTGTATGACAACCATGAGAATAGAGAATAGAGGAAAGTAAAAGTAGAAATTGTGAGGGGGAAGGAGAGAAAATCCAAAGTGAACCCTTTCACGTTGGATTTCTTACTACTACACGGGAGGAGAAAAATAAATATCCATCATCTATCTGGATCTACAAATGGATGAACATAAAGATGAAGAAATCTGGATCTGGAATGGATATTGAGATATGCATGCATGTAAAAGACGGAAGACGGAAATTTGACTTGATTTGAATACCGACTTTGAGATTGATTTGAACTTGATATCAAAGTATTTGTACATTGTACATTGTACATGTATACATGTAGATGAAAAAACTACAGGGAAAGTGTACTTTCATATTTATAACAATTCTTGGCTTATTTAAAAAAAATATTATGCATTTATTATATGTGTGCACAAGGTTTTCTTCCTACACGAAGCTTTTTGGAGGAAAAAAGCGTAGGATTCCTTCACCCTTAAAAACATGAAAGAATTTTCGAATTCTACCTTCTTTTTTTTATTTATATCAGATATCATTAGCCTCAAAATCCTAGCTCATTAGAATTCTTACGAAAGTTCACCGATACAAATGAAAATGGATGCAACTTTTGGGTGAGGTTCATTCGTAGGAAAAATTAGAGGTAAAATTGCTATAAAACCTCATTACTGATTAGGCTATTAATTACGAGGCAGTTGATCAATACAATCTACAATCTATAGTTCGACATCAAATGATCAAATGATCAACAAACAGAATTCCTTTTTAATCCCAATTACAAATGTTTTCTAATTCCGTAATCATAAACTTTGTATATACAAATCATCTCAATTTTAATAATTATTATTGGACAAGAAAATTGGTTTCTTTGATGCATCAGAATTTCCAATTCAGTTGCTCAATTATTTATCAAACTTATTTTTGCAAATTACAATAAAAGCAACTTTAACTTTAACAATTTGTAAAAGTAAAATAAAATGTCAGTTTACATAGAATTGGATTTTATGGGTGGTTAAAAAAATCAATTGGTCACATTTGTACTTTGTACAATAAAAAGGTAGCTTGTTAATTTGGATTTAAAAAGACTTTCCCTTGTATAGAATGAAGTAAATTATCATGTACTTACTAAACCACTAAATTGCAAGTGCTTAACTAAAGTATGACATGTATGTAGCTTTAATCTGATCTCTCTGCATATTTATGAATGGACAATGGACACACAAATGTCTGGAATCTGGAATTGTGTGTGGGATTTCATTTTGACAGGACCTTTGGGAGTTTGGAGTTGGGACTTGACCAGAACAGACCAGTCCAATCCAATCCAATCCAATCTAATACAGTCCACTGCCAACGGAATGAAAGCATGAAAAATTATACGGAGTTGATTTCAGTATTTCAATAGGGTTTTAGGCATTTGTACATGTACAATGAACATTGTACAATGTACATGGAATTAACATGAGCTTTTCTTTTTCTGTCAGTCCACAATCCACAACTTTAGTGTTTTGTAGTTCCGCTCCTGCATTCTGCATGCACGGACAAAAAGTTGAGTTGAGCCTTTGGTTATGGAAATTTTATTAGTAATATTATTGTTATTACAACTACAACTATCTGTACTCTGTACAATTGTGTATTGTGTAGTCAGCAGTCAGTCATATGACCGTTACATAATTGTTTGCACATGGTTACTGCTCCTGTTCATTGTTCATCTACATCTACATTCTACATCTAAATCCAAATCTAGTAGTAGTGATTTTACTATTATTTGCACAAGTTTGGCCATGTCCATACCATTTACTTCCACACATGTTCCCACAGAACCAAACCAAACATACAGCACATACGATAGCACAGATTGGAAAACTCACTGACCCGTGTAATTTGACGAGAAAGAGAATGTGAATATGAATGTGAACGTGAACGTGCTCCTCAAAATTACTCCTGTTCATATTATAGGTCCTCATCCGCATACATACTATCACATACGCTACACAAAACACAAAAGATTAATATGCAAAATTTTGTGTAAGGTATTATGTATTATGTTTTCCCATGTCCATCTTTTTTAGCCATTACAGCAGAAACCATTGCTAGATTTTGACCGTTCACCGTTCACCGTTTCTATTCTCCATTCGACGTTCACAATGCACAATTCATGGAAAAAGCCATTACATTAAATTCACATGTATGGTAAAATGAACATGCACAACGATCACAACTTCCGAAAACTCTCGCGTACCGTGTAATATTCAGTGTACACTGTATACTATAAAATCTACACATGACTGTACTTTTTGTTGCTGTCGTAAGGTAAAACTGTAGCCTTTTTTACTTTGAATGTGCTTTTATTCATCCGATTCCGATTCTGGTTCTGATTTTGATTCAGATTCAGATTGAGGTTTAGATTTTGTGCATAGGTACAGAAATTTACCTGGAAGTTCAAAAGGCTGTGCCGATTGAGATTATACAGTTATGCTCCCATGATTTCCATGTAAATGGTGCAAGTTGGAAAATTGCTCATATCTTGTGACTTGTAACTTGTAACTTGCAACTCTCATAAGTGAGCAAACACGAAATGACCACAAGTCAGAAAATACTGTAGGTGTGTTTTTTTGGTTGGTTTGGTTGGTCCGGCTGAATAATAATAATAATACTAGTAATAATAATAATCACAAAGTCAGAATTAGAGAGCGAGTCAAAAACATGCATTCCATTACCCAAATTTGAAAGTAAGTGACTGGGGCTCGTGAAAACTACATCTAGATTCTAGATTCGACATATTATATTATATTACTTTGGTCGGTCAGCTGTAATCTTTAATACAGTTATACCGTCATATTTTTATTAAAGGCTCAGACTGTCAGCAGTTAGGAGTCCAAACGAATTTCATGATACCTGACAAATTCATCTAAATTGTGCCAAACTACAAAATACAAGACGTTTGACTCAAATTTCCAATCTCCTATATTTTTATATTGGGAAAGCAGTACAAGTTCATCGAGTGCTTACTTGATATTGGTTATTGGGTAATAAATAATAAAAAATAATAATAGATAAATTGATGGAATTTCTTAAATTATTTTCCATGCTCATAAAGTTGATCTATTGACGTGAAGTGGAATTCAATTCCTCCACTTTTCACACACACTCACAACAAATAACAAATTTTATATTTTATGGCCCATCCAATAAATGGGAAATGGGACAGTTTAAATTAACGCCGCCGTCATATGTATTCTATACACTACAGATATATACTTAAAGTGTAGGGTGAACGGTTTAAGGTCTAAAGTATTTCAGAAGGGTCAATTAAAATGGGATTAATCTACGCGTGATCGTATGTGTACAATATATTATAGTACATTGTTCCAGATACTAGATACTAGATACGCATACCTTTTTTATCAGATATTAAGAACGGTAAACCCTATCTTTTCTCCTTTCTCTAGCACATTGTACATTGTACACTGGACTAAATATTATTGTGTGGTATTTGGAATTTCGTATAACATGTTTCATGAGTTTGAAGGTCTACTGGTGGAATTTGGATCGGATTATGAACGTCAATGAAATGTGTGTGTGTGTGTAAGTGTGTGCATGTGCTCTGGTGTTCATAAATCAAAAGGGAAATTATGAAGGTAATTCAACACGTGACTAAGATATACTCTGCAGATAAAACATAAAACGCCTCATAAGATCAATCTCGAATGGTTTTTTTATGTATACATTTTTTCATAGGCATTTTTAATAGTGACTAGCAGAAGCTATTGTGAATTGTATAGTGCCTTATAATCATGTGGAAGAACCGAGACAAATTTGTATTGTTTATTGATATGATATTATACTAGTTTAGATATGCTTTGTTCTAAATTCCTTATGTAGATTATGTATTTATTATTTATGCATGTACTCCTCAATTTAAAAGTAATGATGACGGTTGATGCTCTAGAATATAGAGTAAAAGAAATATTGAATGTGTATGACTTACCTATGACGTTTAAATTGACTTTGGAGTTTCTTGTTGGACTCCTTAGGAAGTCCACTCGACATTTGTAGAGACCCGCATCGCTCTCCAGCACGTTATCGATCGTCAGGACGGCGGGTTCACTCAGGGTTCGGAAATATGCTCGCTGACCCAATACCTCGTTTCGAGAATGATTCCCCGGCGTCGTTCTCACGTCATAACTGGAAATAGAACAAAAGAGAAGAAATTCATAAAAATGTGTACACTTAATTAATAATTAATAATGACTTTGATTCAAAATTCAAACTGATTCTGGACACAAGAGTCACAGGATAAAAAACACACAATAAAGTCAAGTCAAATGTTGCTAATTTTAATAATTTAAAAAGTATACATTTATAAACTATTAGCTATTAGACCATCAAAAACCGAGTTGCTTGTTTTAGTTGTATTCATACTAACAACTTTAGGTTCAGTTTAGCCATTTTTCTGGGAATTCTTATATTTGTGACAGTGTGGTATTTGTATTTATATTTATATTCAGATGTCCTATTTACTATTTAAACAGTGCAAAAGGTTACAATTCAAACCAACAATTCATTGGAATCGTGCATTGTGAAAGTACTTGGAACTCATTTTGCAAATGAAAACTTTAGCGTAATAAGCACAAGTTGGTTTGGTTTGGTTTGTGTATTGTGAATTATGAATTGTGCATTAACGGACCTTCAGCTCGACTTGTCTGAAGTCTGGAGTCTGGACAAAACTCTAGAGCATAAAGTTTTGACGTTTCTCCACAGTAAAAAACAGAATCCATAGATAATGCAGGACAATGGTCATAGACTTATGGCCATCTCTCATCTCTGCATTAGAAAAGTAAGGATGATTCCCTGGAATTTGGGGCAGTTCATTCTTGGAAAATGCTCTATCCAAATATCCAAATATTAAAATTTCCAATCCTATTCAAAATCACATGCTCACGAAATGAAATGCGATTGTGTATCGTATATTCAAATACCTAAACTAGACTTAAATTCTAAACTTGAGTAGTTGATTACAAAAATGTTGGCAAATTTGTACTGAAATTCCGCTCTATTTTTAGCACTGTATTTTCTTGATATAAAAACACTCGTATAAAATTCGCACAATATGTCTAGCTAAAGAGTAGAATTTCATCCAAGTTGAGGGGGAGGTAAAATAAAATGCAAGTATATAAAATGTAGTGTAGTTTCGCAAGTTAATTTTGTCAAAAAGCTAGTTTCAATTGTACACTGTACGTTGTGTATTATGTGCTGTTCAATGTATAAGAGAAGTGTATAAAGCAAGGGCTGTAGTTCTAATTCTAGTTGTAGGTTTGTGCATAAGTAGATGTGTGAGTGAATGAGAGGTTGAGCTGGGAGATTGAGTGACTGTGATGCCCATACACACAATCACATAAGTTCATAACACGCTTCAGTTGCCCATTCACTAAAAACTAATTGAATTCCTCGTAACTCTGAGTAATAATATCTAATTGCGAACGCCGTTCACGTCCCTTTCTTCAAAGAGCCAGGCTCTACATTCTACATTCTACGCTCCTCAATGTACATGTACAATGTACAATGCACAACTCATAGTATTCAGAGCACAGTGAACAAAGAGACCAGAGAACACAGAGAGAGCATAATGGCACAACTGGCATATTTACAATATGGAAATGATGCTACTCCACACTCCACGCTCACATTACCCAAGTATTTTCCTTTCACTCTTTCCATTCAAAGTACAGAAAACAAGGAGCTGAATAGCAGCAGAGAACAGAGTACAAAATATAAAATAGAAAATACAGAGAAACACACACAGAGGTGTTACAAGTGTAACCAAATACAATAAATAATAGTAAAACTAAAGTTTTATCTTTTATGATAAGTTATACACGTGCTGGATTTTGTTATATATTTACCTGAATTTCTGCTTATCGTAGTTTGTTTCATAACTATTCAGTATTCTGCTTTCCATGACTTTGCTATTTATTTATTTGTTTATTTGGTATTTGGTGTTGCTTCAGCTGAATAATTCTATTCAGTATTCAATTTCTACCTTTCTTGTTTCAGATATATCTTGTACTTTCTTTTCAAAAATATGAATCATGACTAGCTCATTTTCCTCATTTACAAACGCAAATAAATAAATAATTTTACGTAATGTCATAGATATATCTATTACATGTGACATTTAACATTTGACATTTGACACATGGCGCATGTAAGCATGACGTAGACTTTCATCATTATTTCACATTTAATAAAAAAAAAAGTTATACAATTTGTTTTTCTTCAATAAAAACCCACATTGACATTTGAAACTGAAAGCAAATAGCAAATTGAAATCATCATTATCATCATATAATAATTATTATTATTGTGTTTGTATCTACATACAGTTCAGTCTACCAATCTATCAGTATTATAGAATCTAGAATCTAGATACTTGAAAATAGGGAGTGGGACAAAAAGCTCAAACTCAAGCTGAAGCTCAAGAGTAAAGACAAAAGGAATAGACAGAATATTCCATGCAGTTTCTACACCGAGTTCCTCAGTTTATATGCAAAAATCCGAATCCAAATCCGTATCCGAATACAAAAAGGATATGTGTGAAAGAGAACTAAAGAAAAAACTAGATGTGAACAAAGAGAGTGTAAAAGACACTGGGAAGGAAATTGAGAGATCATTGTACAAGGCGTCTTTCTCCCTTTCTCCCTTTCTCTGCTGTATGACACGGTGTTAAAATTAATGAAATTAGCATTTTTCTTTTTAATATCATCCAATGAGATCTTTTTCAGAACCGTTCACTTGTGAAATGAACAAGGCGGAAGAGAATGAAGAGTATGTAAAATCTAGGATCTGGGATCTAGAATCTGGAATCTGGAATGTAGAATGTAGAATATAAAAGCTGGCTTCTTTTCCTCTTTCTCCTCTTTCTGTTCGTCTCTACTGAGAATAATGAAAAACCTTTGAGCAAACGCATACCCGAATACCCGGATATTCAGTCTGTTAGTAACTCTTTTCTTTGTACACTGCATACGTTTTGAGTTCTTGTAGTTTAAACTTGAGTTTGAGTTACCATGAAAATGCGGGTATCTACTTTCCCTTCCACTTTTGTGAGTAGAGTATCACCACTAAAATTCCTCTAGTTCCACAAGGAAAAGAAAGTATTAATAGAGTGAGAGAGTGAAAGTGAGAATACTTTCTCTGTCTGTTCTAGGATAAAGAATAAAGAATATAACAGTGCAGTTGAGTTCAGTTGAAAGAGGAAGAGGATGAGAATGAAGAAATGGATAGAGAGTAGAGAGTAGACAGTAGATAGATGGATGGATGGATGGATGGAAGTGGGAAGAAGAAGAATGAAGTAAGGCATATGCTTGACTGACACGTATCACTTGAACACTAGAGCAATATATCAAAGGATATCTATCTAATATACAGGAGACCCACAACCAGAACCAGAACCAGAAGTAGAAAACATGGACTAGACTAGAGTAAGCAGACTTTCCAATTCCAGTTCCAGTCCCAGTTCCTTCAATATCTATATAAAACACATGGATGGAATCCACATCAATATAAACCACTTCTTTTTCTTTCCTGCTTCATAGTTTCATAGCTCCATAGTTCCACAGCTTCATCATATGCATCCTGTCCTCTCTGTTTGTAGGTAGTATACTAGCGTACTCGGAGACGGACATACTAAAAAGGAACTGAAATGAACCAACCAACCAAGAAAGTCTTCATGTCTACATTCAGCATCCAGCATCCAGCATCCAGTATCCTAACACTAACAGTTCCAGGCCCAGTTAAGATGTAGGCAGGACGACGGAAGGTAAAGAGTAAAGAGAAAGAAAAAGTGGCAAACGAAGCAGCAGACAAGATTCTCCTTCAAAAGATGGATGTGTAGATAGATAGACAGAGAGAAAGACAGAGAGAAAGACAGAGAGAGAGAGATCTTTCGAATTTTACTCACTCACTCTCTCACTTTTCCAGTTCCTCCGTCTCCTTTCCATCCTATTCCCATTTCTCCACATTCTAGACTCCAGACTCAACCTTCAACATTCAACATTCAACATCTTTCTCGTCTTTCGTCTTTCGTCTTTGGCCGTCCTGGAATTGAACTTGGAATTTGAATCTCCAAATTCATTCATTCAATACCAAAGAAATCGAACCAAAATACAAAATCCAAATGCCAAGTGTAACTGAGACGACCCACGACCGACAGGGTACAGTCTAAACAAGAACCCCTCTGCCTTCTTTCTACAAACTGATGTATTTATGTAGCATGTAAAGGAACAGACTTTGAAAGAAAGGTAAGAGGGAGGGAAGAAATCTGGAATCTTGAGTCTAGAATCTTGAATCTTGTCTACCAATATTTTTTCATGCTGTCATTGCACTGTGCAGTGTACTGCACATGGTACAACTTACTTTCTCTCCTCTTCCTCCTTTCTCCTTAGAAGAGGAAAAAGACATGGAAAGTTTCAACATTCAACATTCAAATGTCATTTTGATTTTACTGCCTTACGAACAATGAAGGATTTTCTCGTGTCTTTTTCAAAGGCAGTCCTCGGTGCACTGATCTTCATCTTTTCCTTTCGCCGATGCTCCAGCTTTACTTTACATACTTTACATACTGGATCTAGGATTTCTACAATCTACAATCTATCGTACCGTCTACAATCTTTAGCCATGTATCTATCACTACATTCAACATTCAACATTCAACGACAGAGTTGGAGTTTGGGTTTTGGATTTAGGATTGGGCTTTGGCTTTAGGAAAAATGGGACTCGCACTGCATTTGATGACTGCCCTCGTCTTTTTTATTTTTTCATCCAACTTTCTCTTTGATGTAAACATGTGAACTTCATGGTATCACCATCACCATCACCATCACCATCACCAGCAGAATCAGAATCAGAGTCAGAGCCAGAGCGGGTTACTTTCAGTTTCAAGTCAACCATTCTCCCTCCACCCTCTCTCTACAGCTCGTCTACTTTGCTTTCCTCTTGAAGGACTTGTGTGTGATGGGACGGGAAAAGTAAATACGTGTGTGATACGCCGTTTTTTATGTGAGAACATTACAAGACAGGTTACTTAAGTTTGTGGATGGTGAGTGAAAACAGTTTTTTCAAACCAGGAGAAAAAAACAACCACCAAAAACCGAAAACCAAAAGGAAGGCAAAAGGAAAGAGAAAGCTAACGTAAAAATAAGAGTAAAAGTGAAGGAGAGGCTGGGGAGACTGACTGAGCTTAACGACGAGGACAGTTTACAGTTTATAGCTCAGGCATATCCAAGATCCAACATCCAAACATCCAACATCCAACATTCAACGCACTGATCTAAACTGCATTGCACTGCACCGCGCTGAGCTGAACTGCACGGAGGAGGGATGGGATGTGATTGAGATGGAAAGGGAAGGGAGGGAAAACAGAGGAGAGGAATGAGGGAAAAATCACTTTTTTCTCCTTTTTTCTACATTCTCCATTTACATTCTTCATTCTACATAGTCTACACTCTACACTCTACAATTACTTGAAGAATTGAGGACAGAGTGGATACGGATATGGATGGATGAACAGATGGATTGAGTTTCCTATTTCATTCTGTATTCTCTTTTGTTTCTGTCCCTTGTACATTGTACATGTCCAAAGGAGACCAAACCAAAATATATCAGATCAGAGCAAACCTTGGTAAATAATTCCACTTTTCCCACCTCCAACATTTCAATACAATTTCCCCCATATTTCACTAGCCGCGTACACCTTTTTAGTCCAACTTTACTTGTGTCATTGTCTAAAGTACCAAAGTATGAAATGTACCTCTTTGCACATTTACAAAAGCTTTTGTAATGTACAGCGAAAGTCTGGGAAAATTCTGAGGAGAAAAGGAGCAGAGTCAAGAAAGAGCTTTGATTCAAAAATGGTGTGAAATTACCCATATACTCAACACTCAATACTTAAAGATTGCTAAGAAGCTATTAAATCTATACAAAACTACAGAGTAAAGATACACGTGTTAAGACTATTGATACATTCAGATACTGGAGATTTGCATGCATTTAGTTGTTTGAAAAGTTTCAATTTATCCACATCCAAATTCTCCTCCCTGTTTCATGTTCATGATCATTCTCCACTAAGATATGGCATGCAGCACTGGCTGTTTTTTTCCCGTTTTCTTTCTCTTTTACACTTGTATTTGTCTCATGCGTCTCGTTTTGTAGACTATAGACTTTTGGCTCATTTCCTTGTGTTTCATTCTCTTTTCTCCTCCTCCTCTTCCTCATTGTAGAAGTAGTAGTTAGCTATAGAAGATGCTGGTATACTGGTACTTTTACTGTAACTCGTTTTTCTACATGGTAAACAAAAGAGTATGTGGTACAGAGTGTAAAGTATAAAGTATACAGTTTCTCTTTTTCTTTTACTTTACTTTTAGTTTTAGTTTTACGTTTCCATTTATGCCCCTATACATTTACTAGACATGTTCCTCCTTCCGTTGACTGTTGCTTTCTCAATGGATAATGGATACGAATGCGGATGGTGGGTGTTTGAACAAACTGCTCTGTGCTTCTACTTCTACTTTTACTTTTACTTCTTAGAATGAAGAGTAAAGAATGAAAAGCTGTGAAGAAGGAATGATACAGAAAATATACAACTAAATAAAAGAAAAGGACAAAAGAATCAAGGGAAAAAATACAAACGAAAAGTAGGAGGAGAACCAAACCAAACCAAACCAAGATCTAGAAAAGCAAACAGAGAGAGAAAAAACTTAAAAAACCTCTTGAAGGAGAAAACTGTAAAACCTCTCATATTTTCCGCACTCCCTCCCTTCCGCCCTTTCTTCTTTCCGAGGAGAAATAAAACCAAATGAGCTATAAAGGAGAAAAATTAAAACAATAAAATCCCTCTCACTCATCGTCAGTAGCTACCGAAACCAACAGCCGAGTCTAGTCGGTGGCAAAAATACAGACGAAACCAAAGAATGAGAAAGAGAAAAGAAAGCAAAGTTGAGAACTGAGAACTGAGACTGAGTGCATTTCCGACATTGAGTATACAAAATTCCTGATTTTAGCTTCTATATTTTATATAGGGGATTAAAATACATACTACATAGTGCAATAATATGGACGATAGGCATTTATCTTATTGCAGGTATACTTTGGAATTTGGAATAAAAGGGGAAATAGGCCAGCTTTACTTTATACCTTATACAATGCTTATATCATACTTTATACTTTACATATATTTGCGCCTTTACAAATAAAGATGAAAAAGGACTGTTTACTTTCCATTTGGTAAATCAGATGCCAACCAAATGCCAAATTCCAAATCCAACTCTCAATCCCAACCTAAACTATCACAATCATAATAAACAAACCAAACCAACCAGAAATGAGTGTGGCTGAATTTCTATGCACATTTCCAAATGTAGCCAATTTATAGTCAGTTTGGGCTAAATTGCATAATGGATTAAGTATTGAGTATTGAGTAAGTTTCACCTCACGGTTCAACCGATTGAAGGTTGACATTAGCATCGGCATGGACCATTTACAGAAACCTTACATAAATGCAATCCATATAAATGAACAGGAAATGCAATATGTTATGTACAACTTCCAAAGCTCTGTTCATGTAAAATGTAAAAGCTTTGAAATTTGGCAATACTAATTCCAATACAAATAAATTGTCATTGCCATTGTCGTTTTCTCGTTTACTATTGATTCTTTCCATTCTAAATTTCGGACGACAGGCTTTTTATCACTCACAATTTCAAGGACATCATTTATAAATATGTGTAATACAAATATTGAAGCATTCAGTAGTCAGTCCAAAATCCAAAGTCCAAGCTTGAAAAAACTGAGTATATGAACTTTGATTATTTTGCAAGCAAACTTGGACTTTCCCTGACCATTCACCATTCATAAAAGAATAGGGAACGAGTGAAAGCTAGAAGAATAGAAGAGTGTCGATCAATCTACAATCTAAAATCTACATATTTTATTCCTGTTAGAGCTCAAGTCAACTATGAATTTAATTTGTCAGACCATAAACTTTGATAGAAAGGGGGTGAAAGTGGAGTCAAATTTGAATGGATATAGATTATCCGTGTAGATCCGTATCAGAGTCAACGTGAGAATCCAATCCAGAATCAGGATGTGGATCTTTCCACAATGTACAATGTAGAAGCGCAAACAGTGAACACGTTGACGTTGATCTCCAACAAAAGAGTTCCAGCAGGACAATGGAAGCTCATGGATTGTGTCTCGTGGATCGTGGCTCGTGGCTCGTGGTCTTGATATCCATATTCATTTTGCCATTCAAGATGTAAACAATCAGGAGAGAAAGAGCAGTAAACTTGAGTTTCTATGTAATTCCATGTTCCATGGTTTTGAGGTTATCCATATAGAGAAAGAAAAGATACAAACTACACACAAAAAGATAGGAGACATCCAGCTCCACGTAGAAAGAGAGAATGAAAGACCGGAGAATGAATATTTCAAACCAGACAGGGTTACTCATCGCTGAATTGAACGACTATCTGTATCTGTTTCCTATTACCTCTTTCAACTTGTTTTTTGCTGTTTCTCCTGCTCTTGGTGTTGGTGTTGGAATTGGAATTGGAATATTGGTGTTGTTGGCTTGGTTTGGCTTGGCTTGCTTCGGCTTGACTCAGTGTCCGCAACCCCGATTCATCATGTAGGAAATCCATTCATGACTTGTATCTTGTATCTTGTATCTTGCGTCTATCTCTTTTCCCGGGTCCCTCTTTGTACTGGGTAAATGTAGGAAATGTGTCTACACAAAATGTGTTTATACTAACAGAGTTTAGTTTTCTGCCCAGACCAAACCAAACCAAACCAGACCAGACCAGGCCTGTTTTCTCTTAGAGTGTGCAACGAGAGAGAGAGAAGAAAAGGCATATGATTGATTCGTTTCATTTTCCGAAAGTGATGCATCACTTTTGAAACAGTTCATGGACCTATCTGCATCCGGCCTTGTTCGCTGTTCGTTGTACACTGAACATTTTACCTTTCCCGTTTTAGTTGTAGTTGTAGTTATCTGCAGTGTACATTGTACATTTTGTATCTACACACTACACACAACAAGCTCATGGACATTGAATAAAAACAAGAGGAGCAACGCAAAGCACAAAACAACACAAACAAAATACAACTAAACAGTGAACAGTGAACACACATTCAGCCGTGTAAAAGTCTCGGTACACATCTTTGCTTTTTCACCTTAAACAAAGTATAAAGTAGATTTACATATGTTGTACAATGCACAATGTACAATTTTCTTTTATTTTTCAGCTTTTACTTTGTCTACTGTTCAAAAATCGATAGAATTGAACCCTTTTGTTTGAAAAAAAGACAATTTAATGGTGAATTTGTTTGTTTGAAGTTTGAACAAGTAGAATTATTTTATTACAAAAACTGACTTAAAAAATGCTTTTTATGGCTATTCTTAAATTTTGGGGATTTTTTTTGGGGTAAAACAGCTAATTTAAAATTCCAAATTTCAATGCAACTATCAGGATTTCTAGAATCAGGATTTTGAAAAGAATAATACAGAAATTTGAATAGTTATGCAAGTGATTTCAAATTTCAAATTGACCATGATGATCATTTAGAATATAGAATGACTTTTTCTGTATACATTCAAATTCAAATCCAAATTCAAATCTTTTGCATTGGAACTGTGAGACATTTTCCACTTTCCACAGAATATTCTCGTGGGTGGATGAAAACCCACATGCACAAAATATACATGATCCATCTGTAGTTTAACCACGTTTCATTTCGACCATCATGCACAGAAACAGGGCATAACAAGTAAAAGAGAGAAACAAAGATGATGATGATGATGAGACTGGACTGGATTTTGGTCCATATTCCATTCCACACAAAATCTATTCTGAATACAGAGCATGAGCCTCGTCATTTCATCTGTAATCTGTAACGATGGTTTGCAAACATGAAATGATTAGTTGGGAAATAAATTACCAAAGTAGAATCCAGAAGAGAGAAGAGGGAAAGATGAGCAAAGTACAAAGTACAAAGTATTCACATGAACAAATTCTCTGTGTTGTTTTCAGTTTCTACATTTAGTTGTTGTTGTGTTGTGTTGCCTGTCTGTCTGTTTGTTGGATCTGGTACAATTTGCGCGTTGAGTGTTTTGTGTTGTGGTTTCTGTGGAATGGGGCAAATGAAATGACTATGCTTGTCGTGTCTTGTGTCTTGTGTTCTTGTGTTTTGTTGTGATGCAGGTCCGAGTTCAGCACGCTTTCCCCCGCATTTCAGATTTGATGGCGTGCTCAATTTTCAATTTACATAGATTTTATATGGATCACCAGACCAAACAAAACCAAACCAAACCAGACCAACGAGAAAGCAGAAGAAAGTAGAACGAAGAAATTCAGAAACACAGTTAGAAAATAGAACAGAATGGAACTTGCAAATCTATTGCAGATTTCGCCAAAATCGAAAAACCATAATGGAATAACAATTTTTTTAAAACTAAAATGTGAGTCATTCAAAATTTTGAAACTTTGTATTTGTATTCTATTTTCGTCAGAGTTGCCAATCATCGGAAAAGTTGAAGAATTTGAATGTTTCACTCTAAGTTATTTTATGCATGTATAAATGTATTGAGTATTAACCCAATAGCTTCCCTTTCCCTTCATCCTTCTATTATCTCGAGTTTCTCGACTCCAAAGCCTCAAGCCTCAAGGCAATATTTTCAATTCTCAATTCTCATAAATCTATGGTGGATTTTCCACCATACACAGAATTCAAGTCAAGTGGATTCACGTGCGGGTAAAAACAAAACAAAACATCGTGGCTGTGTAAACAGTAAATAGTTTCCGAGAATCGATAACAAGGTAAAATTAGAATATTAATTTTATACTTTTGCAAGAGATGATATAATATGTGTGTGTGTGTGCATGAAAATCCCCACATTGACCTCAACAAAGTGAAAAGTATGCGAATGGAGTTTAAATTGTGAACGGAGTGAAGAGTAACCTTGGCGAAGCCTATTTTAGTCTCATATATCATACCTCATACAAGCATTTCATTAATCAATTTCCAAAATCCAAAATCTAAAAGCAGAACAGAGGAAAGATGAGAGATAGATAAAGAGCAGGAAATCCACCTTCACCGCGCAAAGTACACATTACACATTACACACATCTCCGCTATCCCAATATTGACATTGCAATGTACTTCTAATGTACAGTTTTGCGCTGATGAAAATTAATAAAGCTTGATTTACATAATATGTGTACAGTACAGCAGAAATAGTATTTAAAGCTATTGAAAAAAATTGGAGTTGGGCATGTGCAAAAAAAACCAAGGTTATTTTTACAAAAATGTTCTAGTGTTTTTGTTTTTTATGTTTCTTTTTCTTTTTTTACTAGAACTTCTTTTTTCTTTTTCTTTTCTTTTCTTCCCACATTTAGAATCGGGATGCAAGCATTATCGAAAGTGACCATTCCAAAGGAACCAGGAGGACGTGAGCGGTTTACTTCACCCTCACAATCCAATCCAATCCACTCTCAACTCTCTAGTCTCGACTTTGATTTAAAAGTTTACAAGTTGGACAAAGACAGAAATAGAGAGACAGAGGACGTGAAAACTTAACACTAGACACTAGACACTAGACACTGAACATGGGCTCAACTCTTTTCGTATGCCTCAAACAAAAAAGAACACAATTGTATCGGTATAAAAATCCAAGTTGATCCTCTTTGGTCTCCTCAGTCACATTTTCCTACCATTTTTCTTCCTTATTTTATTTTTATTTTTATCTCCAATGTTCATGACAATTCCTATATATGTCCAGATACCAAATCAGTACGTAAAGAAACCCGCGCGCTTTACATTATTTCACAATTGTCATGGTTCATGGTGACAAGACAACTATTGTCATCCCATTCGCCCACACGATGCATACTGCATTTTGCACTTCTAAATGCACATGTATTGTGTCTAGATGTGAATGTGATACATTTTAAGTGGAATTCGAGTACATATGCACAATTTAGATACACTTTATGATCGTAAATCTCCAGGAAATCTGCCATGTAGAAAAATGTTAAAAAAGGAACAAAATGCTCAATACGCAATACGCATACATATTCTGTATTCTGTGACCCAGGAGAAAAGAAAAGGGGAAAAAGGAGGGTGAAAAAAACGAAAAGGACGGATGACAAGAACAAGAACGATACGAAATACTAGAAAAAGAGCAGAAGCTCTGTTTCTCTTTCTTTTTGTGTGAATTGTGCAGCTATTGTCATCTTCATTGTCATTGCCATTGTCATTGCCATTGTGAGATTTATTTTTATATACTGAGACTTCCAAAACTGTTTGTTGCTACTGTGCATCTCTTTTGTGTATTTGTATCTGTATTTCACCATGAAGAACAGGGAAGAAGGAAGCAGCTTTGTTCATACATATTTTAATACCTATAAATATTCCACATGTGAAAGTACGAGAAGAACGAGCAGGACGAGGAGTAAAAAGTAAAAAGAGACATACATAATCCACAGACAGACGTTGGAAGTGGACTGCGGAGGATGTCTATCTCTGTCTCTCTATTTTTGATGTAGAATGATGAAGTAAACGGAATCGTTTCCCAAGGCGCGGGCACAAAATGCAAAATCATAGACATCTTCATGCATTCCAAATTTACAGGCACATTCAAATTTGACATTCAGCATGGAAAATGGAAACATGTATCAAAACGTAGAACGTGGGCTGCTCAATGTACAATGGGAAATACAGAAATACAGAAATGTCTGAATGTAGCTATGTGATTTAATATTCTCTTTTATCTAGGGGATTTATTCTTCCAAACGGCCAAAATTCAAATTCAAAATATTCAAAATATACAACGTGCTTTCTCCATTCTCCATTCTACATTCTACATTCTACGCTTTACATTGTGCAATATGCTTTCCCTGTTGTATGAGTTTTTTATGCGTGACAAAATTCAAATGAAAATTATTATGACTGTACACTGTACACTGTACAGTGTACAGCATGTGCTTTCTCCAGTTGACTGGAGAAGATATATTTCGTACAGGAATCTTCTCACTTCTACGTCTCAGTTTGCATCGGACTGTACAGTTTATACTGTATCGCATAGTATTTTCCATGAACCTTTTGTGATTTAGCTGTCCTTCGTTTGTCTTTTGTTCTTTGTTCATTTGGAGCTTGGCAAACCGGTGTACAGTATACAGATATTGTTGTGCAGTTTATTTGAGAATGCGTATTTATTATCCAGATTTTATTTATATTTATGTCTTTTCTGTCCTTTCTGTCTTATTTCCCTCAGATTGTTATAAACTACATTTTTATGCCTCTTGTAATATCACCAAAGAAGAAGAAACGGGAGCTGAAAATATCTATCCAAAAGCTAAAACTGACTTGCGACAGCTAAAAGTGGAGTGTCAACTTGAACTGACTTGAAATTTAAAGGTGTATCAAGTACAGATATTTTATTCTTCATCCAGTTTTTTACATCCACTTTTTCAAAATCTGTAGATATACAGTTCTCGCATCGTAGATAAATATTTGTCCCGAAGAAAAATTGAAGGAAATACGTGATAATAAACAGATGAAATGTATAGAATTTTAATAGTTTGAATTTAAATTTCCTCCAAAAAAGATAGAAAGGAGAATCATTTTGAATCCAGTTTATTCCAAGGTATTTTTTAAGACATTTCCTTTTCAATGTGTACAAAAAGCTTCTTTTTTCTTGACTATGGTCAATGGTCAATCTTCAATCATCAAGCCTACATGAAGAATTTAGGAGCATACAGTGCAGAATAAGTCTGAAGTCTGTAGTCTGGACACTGGACAATGGACAAGGATAAGTGTTGCAAGTTCATAAAACTGCAGACTTGAACATTGAACATTGAACATTGAGCAGTGGCTTTACTAGGAAAAACTAGAAGAGCAAAGAACTCATTAAATGAAGAAAAAGAGTTGATATAAATAGAAAGTTGGGTTTAGACTGGGACTCGGACTTGGAACTTGAGATCGGACATAGAGAGAGAAAAAAGCGGACGGATTCACAATATACAATGTACATTGTACATTGTGGATAGATAAGCTGGTCGGTTGAATAAGGATAAAAAGAACGGGGGGAAAAGACTCAAGTATTCTTGAGAAAAGTAGCCGCTGAATCCACTCCAAGTTTCCATTACATCCTCCTTTCAAGTCACTTACTCAACACACGTTTCCTTTCCCCCGTTTTCTCCTTTTCATTTTCCGTGTAGATGAACTAGAAGAAAAAAGGTGGGTCAAAAAGGAGGCTAGAAAGAAAGAGAGGTAGATAGATAGATGGCTGAGTAGATGGAAAATTTATCAAGATACTAGATACTTGATACTAGAAACACTGACCAAGATAGAAGTAGACGAAAACGTAGATGTAGGATCACACGTAATAGATAAGTGGACAAGAAGAAAAACTGATGGTGAGTGTAATGTATAATTCACGGAGGAGGAGAAAACAGTTGCGGGAAATTAAGACACAAGAGTGAGTTCAAGTAGAGGAAAAGGAAAAGAAGGTGACTTGTCCTTGAGTTTCAGTTTGGGCTGAGACGACACAGGACAGGACTAATGAAGGCGTCAAAATGGGTGAATTCAGAAGAAGAAGAATTCTAAATTCTAAACTCCAAACTCTCAACTCTCAACAAGTCTTCTCAACTCTTGAATCTCGAGACAAGAGGACAAAAGAATGGAAGAAACTAGTTTAAACTCTTAAAAATCCGAGAAAATATCTAATTTGTCCACAAAAGAAACTTTATCTAGTTTTTTACTCTTTATTTCTCCTGTCTGCTTCTGTTTCTGCTGTTGTCTTGGTCTTTGTCCTGTTTAAATTGCAAACTTTCGTACTTTTGTACAAAGTACAGATTACAAAAGAGCCTTTAGAAACACTTTTGTGCTCCTGGTTTAACCGCATTTATATATGCATGTAAATGCAATTCAAAACCGAGATATTTATATTTCTTCATTCATGAATGTCACTTCCCTCGTCCCGCGTTCTTTCTCTGCATCTAAAATCTAAATGTCACGTCATTCAAAAAGTGCATGCAATTTCATGGATAAAAATGTCAATGTCATTACAACTCCAAATCCAACTCGAAGTCGACTTCAATGTTCAATGTCATTGTACTGTTTTTGTTTTGTTTTGTTTTGATGATACTTGTGCAGATACGGTGAAATATCTGTAGAAAAGTAGCAAAAGTGGAGAGAGAAGAGCACATGCAATTTCCTCCAAAGTGCTCCTGCATGTTTACAACAACATGTTTAAATTTTATTTCCACCACCCACCAGTCTAGTTTATACAGTACATTTTAAGTCCTAGCTACTTAAAAGATACTCGTATCTTTCATCATCATCTTTCTCTACTTTTCTAGTTGCTACATAGTTTTCAAGTATTTAGAGAGAATGTGGCTCGAGTTGGCAAAACGCAATTTTTATTATGATTGTACACTGTACACTTTTAACTGACGGAAATAGAAATAGAAGTAGAAATACAAACAGGAATGTAGGTTATTTCAGTTTTCAGTGTTTCAGTATTTCACTTTCTGCAAGCTCCAACTCTACAGTAAATTCTAGACCTTAAAATTCCACAGAGAAAGTTGAGGCAGAACCAAAGTCAGGCCAAAGTAAAAGTACAAAAGTAAAACTATACTAAACTCCAAATCCCGAGTACCGACTACCGACTACCGACAAATGCATGTCGGCTTTTCTCCGCTTGTAAATCTGTTTGTATTTTGTAGCTTGTAGTTTGCAGATAGATAGACGGGTACATTTACATTTTCTACATCATAACATATCTAATATCTAGCTGTCTGTCTGTCTATCTGCCTATCTTCTATCTATTTAGAAGAGATATCACACCACAATATACTATACAGTACACGCTACAAATGTGTCACCCAAAGGAGATGGGAATAAAAGAGACCACAAAATAAGTACGACTGTGAGGACTAATCTGTTCATTAGACTCTTTTGAATAAAGCGCCATGAGTATATATAATATATAAGCTATATACTTTATACAGCATGTAACATGAATTGTACGTATAAATATAGTTTTGAGAGAAAGAACATGTAATCCTGTTTCTCTGTAAAGGATTTTCTCTCACAACTTTGTTAGCAAAAGTTTACACAACCAGCTTTCTCTTTCTCTGTTATGTGCAACTCTTTTTGTATCTTGCTTTTGTACACACATTATTTTATACTATAGTCTTTATCCGTGTCCTATTGAATGCATGTTTGTATTTTGCAAGCCAAGCCAAAGATAAAGCCAAAGATAAAGATAGCAGAGAATGAGACTTGTTTTCTCATATTACTTCACCATCGAGGATCGAGGAGTGCGAATACAAGTTTAGCTAGCTCTGGCCTAGCCTTTCAATCAATGTTTTTCTTATAGAAAAAAGACTCATCTTACAAGAAGGTAAAAGTAAAGAGTATAATCAGAAACTAGATTTGATTTTGATGAGAATTGAGAATCATCAATTTCAAATTTTGCATAATATAAACTCATGTAAATCTAAAATATTGACTCGAGACTGGAGATTGGAGACTGAAAAAGTAAATATTGGGATCCTCATTTCTTGATAAATGAAAAATGCACATGTATTAATATTCTGCGGAGGATGCTTCTTTTTTCATTACAAGAACTTTTTAGTTCTTCTTATACAATGTGATGTTCTATATACTGATTTTGTCTCAAGTGAAAAGATGGTGAACAAAATGAAAATCAAACGACTGTACAATGTACATTGTATTGACATTTTTGCATGTGCACTGGAAGCAGAGCAAAATGAAAAAGAAACTGAGCATGAATCTGAATATGAGTAGAAAATTCAAACTTGGGAAGTGAAAAATGTAGAAGAATGCCGAAACATGTGAAAGTAAAAAAGAAAAAGAGTCAGAGTCAAAGATCAACAATTTTCCGTTCCAGTTTTTCAAAGACATTTTATCATTCTCCTGCATCTAAATTGACTTTAGACTCTAGACTCGCGACTCTGGATTCTGGATTCTAGATTCTAGATTCTAGTAAACTTGACTCGCTCTTTTGCTCGCTCCGCCTAACCCACATTAGTTGCAGCTATGCATGAAAATCTCCGCTTTGGTCTTCATCTTTCTTCTCGTATTTTCATTTTCATTTTCATTTTTCTGTATCCAGTGCACAATATCGTATCTGAATCCTTATCTTCATCATCATTGTCATTGTCAATCCTTTTGTATTGTACCATCATCCTCATCTCGTTATTCTCTGCCTTTCCTCTTCACATCTCAGTTTTCTAGTCTACTTTTTAGTCTATATTCATTCCCTACTTTTCTATCTCCATCTCCATCTGTATGGAGGGAAAATGTACACAAGATGAAAAGGAAGAGGGAAAACATGAAAATGAAAACGGAAACTTGAAAACGAAAAAAAAAGTGAGGATGCTCAATGAAACTCATGAGTCTACATTCTACGTGCGCGTAGAATGTAGAAATTTTAAATTCCAACATCATCTCTTCTGAGAAGAAAAAACGAGAAGAGAAGAGGCGCTCATTCATATGACTCTTTATTCTTCATTCACTGTACAATGTATACTGCACAATGTAAAGAGTAAAGAGTGAAGAGGTACAGTGTAAAGTTCTTGTGTATCCAAAGAGTACTTGAAAAGAGAGGGAAAAAAAGAAGAGAAGAATTTACAACTTTTTGAATGGTCAATTCAAGGAAATAGTTAGTATTTCCAGTTTATACTGGGAGAAAAATAGAAAGAGACAGAGATCAGAGATGGAGAAAGCCAAAGCCAAAGCCAAAGAGAAAGCAGAGAAAGAGGGAAGAGAGAAAACTCAAGGGCTTGAACAAGAGACGCAGTGCACTGAAGTTGAGTTGAGTCAAAGGCATTCCTTTTGAATTTGAACTCTCGCCTTCCTTCCTTCCCTTTCCCTACTTCTCTGTTTCTCTCATCTCCGTCAAGTACAAGGGAGAAAAAGAAAGTACTTCCTTCATTTGATACTTTGAGTACAAGCTTTTCCCTCCAAAAGGAAAAGGACGGAAGGGAAAGAGGAAGGGAAAGGGAAAACACTTTTACTTTCTTCAAACCAAACTAAACCAAACTCTCTTCCGAATTCCGATTCCGGCGACTCCAAATCTAACTCCTGCTGGCTGCAAAAACTCAGACTCCGACTTGGACTCAGGCTTGGACTTGGACTTGGACTTGGATAGATGAATACCCAAGAATAATAAGGACAAGTTTTCCGAGCTTTAGAATCTATATGAGACTGACAAAGACGTGAAACAGGGTTCCAATTTTCTATTTTCCATGGAGACAAAGAATATTTTCTGGCGCCTTTGTTTCTATTCTGCTCCGTGTCAACGTGTTGACAAACAAAAGATACCTTTTCAATAGAAATACAAATGCAAATACAATGATGATGAAAATTACAATAGAAAATAGAACCGTCCGATTTATTATTACATCGAGGTGTATAAAGTATTGAAGTTACTATGCGTGAAAATAATTTAAATTGGCAGGTGCGGAAATTAGAAAATATTGATTGGGAAAAAAATAGGAAGAAAGAAAAACGTCAGCAAAGTCAACACCTTAGTTTTTGTTTTTTGACCCAAAAAGGTTAATGGTGGAAAAATCTAGTCCACACATAAACTGGAGCTGAAACTAAAACAAGAGCTGGCATGGACAGCGTACAAGGACGATGGTCAAAACTGCTGTGGATGCATCAAGAATCGAGAATATAGAATCAAGAACGAAGAAGCAAAGAGGAAATTAAGAGGAGGAAAGTGTGGCAGTGGAGAAGTGCCATCATCAATAGTCCAAAGTCCAAAGTCCATACTTTGTAGTTAAGAGTGAAGAGTAGAGTAAAAAAGGGTAGATCCCAAGTGAGAGGAAAAAGGACGCTAATTTGGCTTGTCTTCTTCCTTTTTCATCCTCTTGTTGCCGTCTTGCAGATTTTTTTACGCGCTACTCTTGACTCGCCTCTCGTCTCAAATGGTCTAGTTTAGTCTAGTCTACTATCGCTCTATTTCTGTCGCTGACTGCAACTTTCCAGTTTGGACTTGATAGTTTTTACAACAAGAGACTCCAGAAGAGAGAATCCGGAGTCTAGAGTCTAGAATCTAGAATCTAGAATCTTTATAATAGGAAAAAACATGTATGGTCTCGAGTCTCGAGTTGAGACTTTGACATCAACTAGAGCGTCAATGCTACAGTTCCACAATCCAGAACTTTCATACTCTACACTCTACACTCTCAACTCTTCATTTTGAGATAAGATGCTGGGACATAGACCATGGACTTTTAGAGAGACACGATATAAAAGATACGATAGACATTAGACATCCCCGTGCTACAATGGCTGTATCTATGTGTTTCCCCGTCCCTGTTTTTCCTATCTTTCTCCCTTTAATTGACAAATTTACGCAATGAACCTTAGCAGAAGCCAAGCCAAACTAAACTACACTAAACTAAACCAGACCCAAATTGACTTTCTATGCTCTCCACTCTCCACTCTCAGACCAAGTTGAGAATCCCAAAGTTGTGCGAGCAGAGAGAACTGAGCAAAGAACAGCGACCAAGGACCAACTTTGTGTCTCTGAATATCTGTCCGCCTCCTCCTCCTCCCGCTCTTAACTAATGGAAGTATGTATGTGCGTACCGTATCTTTCTCCACTTTTCTTTACATCCCGCGTGTGAACAAAGACAAGAACAAAGACAACGACAAGAACAAGAATGAGAATGAGAATGAGAAAATATCTGTAAAAGAGAAAGAGAGAGAAAGTCCTGAGGAAACTCAAGTAAATCCACGCAAACCACGTAATGAATCCAATAGATGAACTTAAATACGCACATTGCATAGATAAGTTTTCAGTTTCTCTTTTCTAGCTCCTCTCCTTTCTCCTTTCCTCATCAGCATCAGTTAAAATTCTATCTGGACGAGTAAAAACAGGAGCAGAAGCTAAGAGAAGCAGAAGAGGAGCAGGAGGGAAAACAGAAGGAAGGAGAGCAAACCAAACGATACTAAACCAAACCAAGTCAAACCAGTGTTACAGTTTACAGTTTGACTTGAAATTCCCTTCTCTCACTTTCTTTCTAATTTTCATCCTCATTCCTATTTCGTATTCCTGCTCTTGTTAGCAGTGGTTGCTTGGTTAGTTTAGTTTATGCGATCCACTTTCTGCCTCTCATTTGTGGACCATCATTTGCGTATCTAGAATCTAGAATCTAGAATATACTATCTGGGCATTTCAGAATCAGAATCAGAACCAGAACTAAAACTCTGAAGCAGACTCGGACCAAAACCAAAACCAGAACCAGAACTAGATAATTATGCATGAAACACAAATTCAGATTTAGATTCAAATTTAAATTTCAACTCTCTCCTTCATCTTCCACGTCCATGTCCAATGTCCATGTCTGTGGCAGTGTACCACGTACATTGTAGATCTGCTTCGTCTTATGTCTACATTGTAGAGCAAACAAAGGACTCTCACAAAAGCAGTCAAAACTAAACTGGACCAGCAGACCCAAAGAATAGAATGACGCGGCGTGAATACACACAATTTTAGAGGAAATTCAAAATGTATGCAGTGTGCACAAAAAGCGGAATGCCTTGGGCAAAGATGGGGATTTTTAAACCAGAACAAACCCACAAGTAAAACTTAAGAGCACTGAATGTTGGACGTATCCAACTGGAGGAGTAAAAGTAAAAGTATGATGATGATGATGATGATGAAGTAAGTTCATCTATGCCGAATCCACAATTATTTTATGAATGGTAAAAGCTGGAAAATAAAACAATCAAAGTAAAATGGCGCTTGTTTTTTGTTTCAGCAAAGACTTAGCTTTTGATCTTGATTTTTGATGCAGATTTAGAATACACTGCACATGGTATATTTATGTTTCATGTATGGAGAAAGAAAACAAGCTTGTGTAAACACTGATGGATGGTAAACAAAAACATGTAAAGTTTGTTTTGTGTACATTGTACAATGGACATGCGTATGTGTTTTTAAGCGATATCCGTATCAGAATGCGGGATGTGACTCGTGTTCAAGTTCTTAATGCACGAGTAAAATGTATAATGTACAATGTACAAAATGTAATGTATCCAATTGAAGCTTGAAGCTTGATTCACCCTAAGAGAAAATGAAACGTGCTAGATTCTAGATTTTTTTATTCTACACTCTTTTTGTTTCCGCTTCAAAACTCTAGGAAAACAACAAATGTGTAAATAGTAAATGGTAAATGTATGAATTCGTATACAAGATACTAATGTTTGTAGTTAATTTTGTATTTGTATTGGTATTGCTATTTTTTACAAGTAAACTTCATGTTCCTGTTTTTTTAAAAACAAGAGTTTTTTGTTTTTTGTGCTTTCTCTTTTTGTTTTTGTTGTATTTTTTTCATACTCGCTACTCTCTCTCTTTCTCTCTTTGCAATACTTATATACACATATATTTTTTTGGCCAAGTTGTCGAGTTTTTTACTCGAGCAAAAAACTATACGATTGGAAAGCAAACATATGTACATTTACGTTGTACAAGTGTTTCAACACCAATTCTGAACACAATGGTCCTCAAATAAAAAACTGTACCGTGTACCATGTACACATCTTGTTTTCTTTTATTAAACGCTAAACACTCGTTTCCACACATACGGAATCGCAAATGTACATGTTTGAATGTAGTGTATTTGATATTTAGTTGGGTTTAGGTTTGTTCGTTTGTTCCAGGAGGAGGTGAGTGAAAGTTTTATTATTATTTTTATGGATTCGAGCACTCTCTTGACTTGGACTGTTGGCTGAACTGGACTCTGTGTTTTGTGTTCTCCTGATTGGTTTTATCTAGACTCTAGACTCTTGACTGTAGATTGAAGAGGTGGACGTAGTCAGAAGAAAGGAGTCAGAAAGCCAGAGAGCCAAAAACCAAAAAGTCACAGTTCATGACCACATATTAATGCCCTCCCTAATATGTTTGATACAGGAAGGAAATAATGAAAAACAAATAAAATAGCACGCACCACACATTCTCTTTGTTTTCTTATGAGCTTCACTTTTCCCTTTTCGCTCTCCCTCTTTCCCTCTTTCCAAGTTGACCTTTTCTATAAACCCTCAACTTCAACATGAACATCAACACATCATTCCCCTCATGTACGTTGTAGATTGTACATTGTACAGTTTATTGTGTATTATATTTATGTTATTTTATCTATCTATCATAATAATATCCTTTGCTTTTTTTCCTGGAATGCCAAATTTCTATTTCTATATTTTGTAAAGATTGTTGTTTTTCTTGTGGGCTTTTTGGCTGTTGGCTTTTGCCTCCAACTATTAACTGTGCGCGGAGGAAAAGGGAAAACCCTTTATTATTCCAAGGGCTTAAAAAATACAAAGCATGTTTTATACTCTTGATTCTTGATTCTTGATTCCTGGATCTGGAATCTAGAATCTAGATTCTGAATTCTGGATAAAAATACAGTACAGCACAGTTTATCTTTAACCTACATTCTAAACGTAATCTAGAATCAAGAATCACGATATTTTTTATTGTACGTACATATCCCAAATTATATAAATTTTGTGCGTGGATTTAAATAGGTTTATATCTAAAAATGTATGTTCATCTTTGTAGATCTAGATCCAGCTTTAGTCAAAGTAGAATTCCAAGAAATATTTTGCGAATTTTTTTGGTCATTGGAAACAAACATTGAGGGAAAATCCGAGTCAATTCAAAGCCAAAGCCAAAGCCACAAACAAAATCAGGCCACAAAAAAGACATGACTATTATAAAGAAAATCTTTTCATCTGCGCATACACAAAATACAATATAAATCCATGTAGATTCTAGATTCTGGATGCTAGATGGATAATGGATAAATACTCATTGGAAGTACAAGGACAAGGACGAAGACGAAGACGACGAGGATAAGAAAAGAGAAAAAAACTAGAAAAGAAAAGAAACGGAAACATAATTCCAAATTGGCAAGGGAAAGGAAATCTTTTGACTGTGACTCTGTTGCCAGGTAAAATAAAACAAAGTTATTGCCCGTAATTGAACTGTTCTGTTCTTTCTTTTTCTCTCGTTTCTCTTCATCCTTTATTCTTGATTCTTGATTCTTGATTCTTTTTTCTTTATTCTTTGAGAGTGAGGGAGTCAAGATGGGCTATTTGTACAGGCTCATAAATCTGTGACTCTGAGGAGGAAGTAGAAAACCCAACAGCCAAGAGCCAGCAACCAACAACCAACAACCAACGAGGAGAAGGAACCAGAACCAGGAAGAAGAAAGAAAAAAGTACTTTTACTCTGCCTTCATGACGCTATGTGATGTGATGTGATGTGAGTGGAGGGAAGTTTGTGGCGTCGTTAGAAGCACCCTTGGAAATAATTGCTCTTGACATTACAGCGTCAACTTATTGGTTCCCACGAATTCCAATTCCTACTCTCGCCGCTCTTCTATATTCCAAAGCATAAATACCTATACCAACTTTAAGCATATACTTTCTGTAGCTTGCTTTGTACTTTGACATTGTGCTGTATGCTTCTCCTCATGTAGGCCTTTGAAATTAAGGTTTGATCTGATCCATGTATTTATGTACATTGCACATGTATTTGTTTACTATAGGAATTCCGTTTACCGTTATCATCGCATTAGACTCTTGTGTGCGATTTTATGGACTGTGTGTACTTTTGTACTGTGCTTTTGTCCATTGTCCATTGTCCAAGAGTCCAAGTGCGTTTATGTACACAAAGCTACAGAGAGGAGATATTGGTCGTTTGGTTGAGCTAGTGTTGAAATTGTTCTTTAAGAGTCTTTGGAAAATGGTCAATTCGCTACAGTGGGCTTGAGTCCAGTCCAGTCCAATCCAGTCCGATCAAACACAATAGAAATGGAAAATGGACAATGTTTATTCTGTTTCAATGTAAAGGACTGGAAGACTATCACGACGATCAAGACGATCAACGATCAAAGTTTTGCCATTCAAATAGAATTGTTTCTCTTTTGGGAGTATTTGAATGTGTATATTTTCCCGGTTTCTGTCATCTAGTTTTTTCCTCCTTCTTTGTTGGGCTTTAGGTTTTTTTCACTTGTTCTGTTACAGTTGCACACTTTTTATCCTACGCAAATCTGAACGAACAAAGTTCAACATTCAACACATTTCATGAACTCGCAATTGCCAAACTTCAAACTCTAAACTCCAAAGTCTAAAAGCTTCAGACTCAAAACTGTAACTGGAAACTGGAAACTAGAAACGTCGGTCGACAATCGCCAGTACAGTTGCCAAATCTTGTCATGTAACCTTGCCAAAAGCTACTGTTTTACTCTTGTTTCAGTAATGGCAGAAATTGTAATTTCAACGACAAATGACGACCATTTTTGACCATTTTCATCCTCTCTAAAATTGAAATTGCCATCAATTTACATTTTTAATCTCATTGCACATTCAACACTATTTGTTTTGGCTTTGACTTTGGCTTTGGCATTGGTATTGGCTTTTGCCCTTTCTCCAACTGTTTCTGTTTCTGTATGTCAAAGTACAGCGGAAAACGGGGACGGTGTTTACCTACTGTCGACTCTAGACTGTAGACTGTCGACTGTAGACTTTACTGTAGGCTTTTAAGGCAACTTAATTACTCCCGATTCAACATCAACATCAACACTGAACATTCAACATAGTACACGGTACACGGTACACTCTGTGTATAATAGAGCATAGAATCTGTGTACTCTGTGCTCTTTACTCTTTACTCTTTACTCTTTACTTGAGGTTCTGGAACTACATAAACAAATAAATGAATTGGCAAATGACGACAAGTTGTAATGAATTAGCTCCGCTTATTATACAAACAAATAACAAAGGCTGTCGTAAACGGAACACACTACACAGTACACAGTATAGTTTGGAGCATACAGTTACATTGATAAAATCCACCACGTCTACAACACGTGGTGTACATATCGATAAATTGAAACGAGTTCAATTACTTACTATTGAATATTCCTATAAATAAATACAATATAATACAGCAGTATGTATAAATGGGGAGACTGGAAATAAATAAATATTTAGAGTTTGAAATTACAAGAAATAGTTCCGTTTTCATCACGTGTATCTAGTATGTAACATAAATAATTTATAATTTGATTGTAAATGAACTTAAACTCAGAACTGAGAGTGAACTTTATTCTTCCTTATTTTGCGAAAAGCAGACACCACACGTCAACAAGAAATGATGGTAATTAACCTAAATTATTTCCTATATTTAGCTGTAAAGGTATTTTTGTGTTATATAACCAAATGTTCAAAATAAAAGGTTGTTTTCATATAACTTTTGGAACAAATTCCTCATTAGTATTTTGCATGTTTTTTTTCTACCTTTTAAGGCTTCAGCAAATTATGTTGTACTTTGTACTTGCTATTAATAATTAATATGCATAATATTAAATATTGTGTTCAAATTGTTGATGAGAGTCTTCTTTACTTGTCTTTGGGCAAGCTGGCGCCATTTCTGATTCTGTTTTGTATTTTGCACATTGACTTTTTTGCAACACTTGAACAATTTACAATTTATCGTTTGCTGGATTGCTAGATATTGACAATGGGTAATAAAAATAAATAAGCATGTTGGACTGACCCAGACAAAATCAGCAGACATCATACGCATAACACATGCAGCTCAAATAACAATTCTCTGCGTAACAAATGACTGCGGGAAAATAAAAGGACAAGGGGTTTTCAGAACATTGTACGTGTTTCATTCTTTTTTCTTTTCATATTCTGCCTCAGAAAATCATCGACATTGATATCGAAATTTCAACTGCTGCGAGAGGATATCGCACACAGTCCACTAACGAGCTATTCTTAAGACAAGGACTCATGCTACTAGACATAAATAAAAGAAAGGAATCACGAGGGAAATCATCATTCTTGTTCAAATAATATAATATTAAAAGAGCGACAAGAAAGTACAAGCATATTTAAATCCTGTAATAGATTAAAGCTACATTTATCATGCATGTGCTATTTACTAAATTGATTAAAAGGGTTGTACATATTTTATCAGGGATGAATCAACTATTAATTTGACTATTTGACTACTTGAACAAATGACTGTTCATTGAACAACCAGTACAGATGAGGACAACAAGGAGCAAGAGAACGAAGAATGAAGAGTGAGCGGTGACAAAAAATGTACAACTGTTGAAGAATGAAGAATGAGCAGGAGAAGGAGAGAGAGAGAAGAAACTACAAAAGTAGCTACAAAAGTTTCCCACATCTTGTGCTGAATATTCCCGCCCTCTTCTTCTTGTTCTTCTACTTCTTTTTTTCCCTCTCTGAATCTGAATGGTGAATTGTTGAATTCTGAATAAACACGTTACTGCAGCTAGTTATGGACTACATATACAAGATACAGATAGTTGGGAAGAACAAGCTCAAGTTTTGTAGTTTACTGTAGAATGTAGAATGTAGAAAGTAGAAAGAGGATGATGGTTGTGTACTGTGGATCCTCATATACTGAAAAGTAAATACAGACTTGAGACTTGAGAATTTAGTCTAAAGATTCAAGTCTCAACTCTCAAGTTTGTCGCCTTTTTCTCTAGTTTCTAGTTTAATGCTGGCTGCTGGTTACCGGTCTGCTCTTTTATTTTTTCTCTCCACTTTTATTTTTTAAGACGACAGTCAGTGCGTATAAATACACATGTACAATGTACAATGTACTATGTACAAGGGAGCCCTCATATCTAATACTCTTATAGAAGACGACACGCACACGAGTGATCATCTAGTTTTTCCTCTTTCTTCTTCCTATTTTACTTCTTTTAAAAAGAATGAGAAGAAAGAAGAAGAAAACTAAAAGTGTGGAAACTCTAAATACACACAGTCAATTGTACAAAGTACACACATGCATACAAAACATGTTGGTTGGTTACTTGGTTTTTTTTCTTTTTTTATTTTAGACTTTACACTGTACGTTGTACACTATTGTACATTGTAGATTGTAGCAAAGAAGGAAAATTATAGTGAAAGGACATTTCTTGTCTACCCTCAAATCTTTTTATCTTACTTGGCACTTTGGAAGGAACTCCCTTTCTCTTGTCTTGTCTTTTTTTTCTTTTTTGTTGAGTAAACCAGCAAGAGCAAAAGCAACAACTATCGTACTCTTTCTACTTCTACTTTTGTACAACTACAACTACACAAAAGATGGTAAATAAATGGGCCCACAGTTCATATACCGCCACCGGTTGTCATGATACAAGACGATAGAGCAAATAGAGACTTTGACTTTATACTTTATACACTACACAAAATACGGTACACTGTGTACTGTACAATGAACAACAGAGCATTGCCCAACATTCTATTCAAGTCAAGTCTGGGTTTTTTTGCTCTAGCAAAAAAACAGAACCCACAAAACAGAAAGAATAGGCAGAATGTTGAAGACTGCAGACTAGAGACTCGAGGCTGGAGACGTTTGAGTAAATGGCCAAGGCAAAATGAATGAAGAGGACGAGGATGAGGACGTGGCTTCCTACGCTATAGCAAAAAAATAGCAACAGTAATAGAACTCTCAGCTTGTAGATTGAAGATTGTAGCTCCATTGTACATAGTTTGTCAATGCTGTTCTACATACATGTCTGCTTTTCCTTTCAGCATTCAACTTTTTCCTTCTTTTTTCAGACAGGTCAAAAGCAAATACTGTAATACACAAGGTACAATCTACGGTGTACAGTATCTGTTATATAGAACTAGTAAAAAGCCCGTCAAATGACGGGAAAAATTAAGCTTGTTCCTAAATCGGCATTTGATGGCTTGGAATAATTATTTCATGTAGATTTTTCTTATATGAAATAATAGCCTTTTTCTTAGCCGAAATAATAGCCATTTCTCTTAGCCGAAATAATAGCCATTTCTCTTAGCCGAAATAATAGCCATTTCTCTTAGCCGAAATAATAGCCATTTCTCTTAGCCGAAATAATAGCC
>JABASP010000724.1:0-42315 GCA_019776565.1 Sminthurinus signatus
CAACAATAAAGACGTTCCTCGGTGTGCACGTGTTGTTCATGGTACTAAAACAAATAATGATTGAAATTTAAAATTAAAGTCACTCATATTTCATGTTCATAATATGCAGGTAGGATAATAGGTGAGAGTATTTTTAGAAAAATCCCGCAAATCTCATGCACAGACAAAAAAACTAATACACACACTGTATAAAACACACACTGTTGCAAGTTAAACAGTACAGATACATAATATATAATAACACGGCATACGAAATACAAAGTAGGTAAATGTACTAAAATTGTGAAAGAACAAAGTCACATTCGTTTTATATAAAGTATAAAGTCCAAATGCCGAATTTTGTAGGATGTAGCGAACAAAGCCTGAATCTAAAATCTAGAATAAATGATGAAAATGGTGGGATGCACAATGAAAAAATAAAGAGTGAAAACTTCATCATTTGTTCTTGTACAATAAATAAATAAATGGCATTCATTTTATTTTCATTGAACTTCAACTTGATACAGATCAAAATCCAAAATAAATCAGCACATCAGTAATCAACAGTGGAGAAACCCGACATGCATTGTCAATGTCAACTTCAACAATCAACAATCAGATACAAAAAACAATAAATATTGAACGTACTGTACTTGTTTTCATAGTTGTTGCTTGATATGAAAAAGACTGAGGATACGACATATTTACGATATACAATAAATTCAGTTCAATTTTAACTCTGACGATTTAACATTATACAACTTTTGACTTGACTTGAAACCGCTCGGGTCAGTGCCACGTAAATAGTAAATAGTAAATATATTCAATATTCATTTACACACATATAAGTCATACTTGAAATGACTACAAAATTTCAATTCATAAATATATCTCATGCTATATTTTATATTTTAATATAACATTAGTAGTATACAGACGACAATTCTTACAAATAAAAAATCATGAGTTTCTCGTAACAACCGACCAACAACAGTATTACATAACAGTATTAATGAATAATATATTATATATTACACATGTAGAATAATAACTATATCTATTTTTTATCATAAAAACTATAATAAAATATTGTTTACTAGCTTAAATTTTATGTTTATATTTTTGTGGCTTTTGTTCTCTCGTTTTCGCTTTCTTTCTGTTGTATACTAAATCTACAGTCATATAATATATAAATTATAAATATAGTATATATTTGTGTATTTTTTATCATATCAGTATCACAAAGTAATATATTATAATTATTATCATATTTTGATTTCAATATCGATTTTGACGCACCACGAATAAAAATACTGACAATTTTTTTTGCCACTCTCTCCTTTTTTCACACTGACATGCCGTTTTTGCATCTGAGTTTTTCCGAGTTTTTCGGTATTCTGTATTTGGCATGCAAGTGCAAATGCAATTGTAAATATACATAATAATAATACAAAATACAACGAACAACACGAATAATCTATAATTAAAATGTCTAACAAGTCTTAAATCTTCAATATTCAACACTCAAAGTAGTTTTATACAGAAACAAAAGAAATAAATAATATAGATTCAAAAGTATTGAGAAATGAGAATCAACTTTTTCCATTTATCCATCATCAACTTTTTCCATTTATCCATCATCAATAATTGTCATCAATAATCAACCAGTACTTTGACATTTTCCTACTTTTTAAACACATAATCTTCCTCAATGAGCAAAGTATGTACTAGTAAATACTAAATATATACATAGAGTAGAAGAAAGTTCAGTACAAAACACAAAAGTTTCAATAATCAACCATCTAAATTTAAGTAAGCATTTATCATGAGTGATAAATCACGAAATGTTCTAAAAAAGATCAAAAGTAAGAAAAGTCAAGAACAAGGAAAAAAATTTTCTAGTTTCTACACTCGCAAATAATTCACTCGAGTAAAACTGTAAAAGAGACAAAACTCGATACTCGATACTATTTACAATTTATGTTCATAGTTGAAAGTACAAAAATGTAAGTATTATTAATAATTCTCACAGGGAAATAAGTGAGCTTTTTAAACATAATTCATAATCAAAAGTAATCATAATTATAATTTATAATAATAGTGGTAACACTTTGTATATAATTTTTTAACTTTCTATATTTTCTATGCGTTGGAATTTCCAGACTCCACTACATTTCCGTTAATAATATTATTATTTAGATGAAAAGTGAGGTTCTCGGGTAGTAAATGTGAGGGTGTGGACGTTGACGTCGAGTTCTGAATAATTGTATTAGCATTAGAATTAGCATTGACATTCGTATTTACATTATTATTGGCAACATTCGACATGGTCACTTCAAAACTAACTTTACTATTAATATTATTACTATTATTATTATTATTACTAGAACTAAAATCATAATGATTATTGTTTAAATTATCTGAAGTCAAAGAAATAGTGGTAGCGGTGGAGGACGCGGAGGTTGGATGTGCACTATTAAAATTATGCAGTGGAGCAATTGCATAAATTTGATTTTGATTTGGATTAAAGTTATTATTATTATTATTATTATTTGATGAGGGTGAGGAACTGATTGACTCATTATTGACAAAATTATTATTATTCGAATTAAAAGTACTGGTCAAGTTTGACTGGTACTGGTCAATTTGTTGTTGTTGGTTTGGGATGGATTTTCTAGGACTCGGTGTGTAATCCCGAGTGTATGGAGGTGGAGCTCCGTTATTTCCGACATTTAATGAATTTTTCCTACTACTGGGGACAAGATTGGCACTCGCACTCTCAGAGGCATCTACAACGACCACGACACTGTCTGGAAGGAAGGAGGTGACCGGTGAGGAGGCTTCAGTCTGATGCACATGAAGTTGAGGATGTAGATTCGTCGACGTGGATGTGGATGAAGAAATTACATTATTATTATCAGTACTAGTACTAAAACTACTACTATCGTTACTATTGATATCACCACTCTGTTGTAGTTGTTGTTGTTCTTGTTGTTGCTGATTTTGCTGATTTTGAGTTGGCTGATGTTCTTGTGGTTGAATTTGAATTTGAGGTTGAATTTGAGTTTGAGGTGTGATGAGATTCGGATGATGAGATGTGACAGTCAACATTGTGTGACTATGACTAGGCAAAGGGTGGCCACAAGAGAAAAAATTATCACTATTCGTCTGGACGTTTGCATTTTGATTGGTAAACAAATGACCTGGACTGAGTTTTAAAGCAGTTTCATAATCTATTTAAAAAAGATGGAAAAAAAGAATACATTATTTTTTTATTTATATCAATTTTAAATTTTATATAAATTATTATGAAGCATTTTTTATTACAAAAGTATTTGTTTTTAATTATATTTTTTTATTATTTACCTGGTGGATTTTCATCCACTTCCTCGTAAGTTGGAGGTTTTGTTGGACGGTACTCTTCATGCATCGGGGGAACGTACATCGGGACAGAGACGTTGATAACATGAACATCATTTGGACGACCACCTCTTTCATCCTGTAAAATTATAATAATAATACAATGTCAAACATGAGTCATTTGTCATTTGCTTTCAATAATTATTACTTTCATTTTCTATCGTCAATCGTTCATCGTTAATCATTACTGTGTAAACTGAAAACTGAATGCTGAAAATTCTCTCATGTCTCATGTCGACTATTAGAAAAGAAGCCGCCTTTGTTTTTATGTAGCGTGAAAACGCATGAACAACGCACATATAATATTCAAAGTACATTCAGTACTAAATACTATACATTTATGATGCATAAAAAGCATATTATATTATTATTAGTACTACTATTATTATTACAGCTTGTGCATTGTGCATATTGGTAATATTCCATGTGAAACGTGCGAGTGTGGAGTATGTAATATCATAGTAAAATGTAGTCGTAAATCATTATGTTCTCAACTAGAGAAGAAGAGAGAAAAATCACAACTCGTAATCGTGAACTGCAGACAAAAGAATAAAATCTCGTCATTACACTAAAAATAACTCAATACATAAATAAATAAGCCCATCATCATCATCATCATCATCATTATTATTTGACGATTACCAACGAGAACGACCAACGACTGACTACTGACAACAGACAACAGACGTCATCTCACCTGCATGATTTGAATTTTTTAAACAACTATAGACAAATTAATACTCAACCCACACATTCACAATCTGCATGCACTCAGAATACAGAAGACAGAGGATCTTTCAGACTCACATGACCAATTTGCATGCAGTGTGTATTTTGTATAATGTATAATAAATAATAATGGTAGTAAAAGTGGTGTAATTTGCCAAGTGTTGAAAGGAACCTTTTTCCTTGTGTTTTTATACTTGACTTTTGAATGTATCAAAGTACAAAATATATTTAAGCTATAGAGTGAAATAAAAACTCCATTATGACTTATGACATTCATATTCTAAAATTTGCAAACCACACTCGTGCGGTTTATGACTTTAGCTTGAATTTCAAAGTTCAAAACTCAAATATCAAACGTCAAAACTCACAGTTCTTTTGTATTCTGCATTTCATTTTACTAGTATTTTAATTTAACTGACTAAAAAATATACAGCTATACAATTCTCATTTTACTACGTACTTCATCATTCATCATTACTGTTAATATCTTTAAAATGTAAAATCCTTGCAAATTAGTAGTTTAAACCTTGAAAAAATCAGCATTTTGTCTAGGCTTAAACATTGAAAATTAACACTGGTGAGAAACTAATTGTAAGAAAGGGGAAGATCCGAGTTTATATTTTCCTGTGCAGGGTGGAGATAGGAAAAATCATAAAACCACAAACCACAATCGAAACTCAAAACTCCAACCTCTCATTGACCACTGGACTAAACTTGGACTTTACAAAGTTGACAAAAGTTGTTCAACGGAAGTTTAAAAGATTATCAGTCGTCAATGGTCAACTTTTCAGCTCTATATTTTTGACACTTTGTCATTTACCACTAAAATTAATAATAGAAATAATGAATGAAAACTGGAATTCAATTCAATTCAAATTACATCCTTTGCTGAAATATGAAACAGACAACTTTTATCTATAGTTTTCTGTATTTTGTATTTTGACAACCGGATAATGAACTCTCACAGTTTTAAATGTATGAATGTATGCCGTATTTGACTCAATTTATAATTTTACGATTTTCATCAAAAACCAAAGCCAAAGTCATACATGAATTTTGGTTATTGGAGCTTCTTCAAAGACAAAAGATATCAAAGATGGAAAATGAAATTTACACCTTTTAAAGAGAATATCAAAGCTCAAAGTCAGCATTCCATAAAACATAAAACAGTTTAGATTTTAGATGTAAAAGTATCAACAAAATTTGGATCTGGAATCTGGAACAAACTCGATATTCGTAAAGTGTGAACATTTTTTGCATAATCCCCTTATAATTTTACACGCTAAAATGTTACAAAATGCTGTACTCAACACTGAATGCTTCTTCATAATTATGAGAAGTTCCATTACTTCTAAACTCTGTATTCTGAATTCTAAATATCTATTCTTTCCCCTTCTCAAATTTCATTTTCCCTAATGGTGTGACGCGGCTTAAAGGGAAATGAGTACATTTGTGTCGATTCCTCAGTTTCAGTCTCGTCACTATAATATTTACTCATAATAATTCATAATAATATTTCACACATGATTCATGTATTTTGTATTTGTATTCAAGTCTCAATTACACAAAAAATCTTCTATCTCAAATCTCAAGTTTTATGTTTTATACTGTGGATTGAAAATAGATATCAAATATCGAATACCAAACATCAACACATTTCAATATTTGCTATTTTGATATCTTTTTTTCTTGTGAAAAAACGTGGGTTGACACGAGACATTTGCAAAATCCAAGAATCAACATTCAGCTGTCTAAAATCCGAGACTCGAGATACATGTTTATCAAGTATGAATTATGAATGTAAAATTTAATAATTTAACAGTAGTTTCAAGCTTGATGAAAGGAGAACTCGAGAAAAACTTGATCTTTTTATGGAAATAAAAAGAAAAAAAAACAGAAACTGATTAAACTAATGCTAATGGCAGCGTACATCATACTAAAATATGTTTAGTAATATTACATGCATTTTTTGCATGCATGTTATTCAAAAACTAATATCGCATATCGAATGTAGCATCAAGATTTTCTATTGAAAATCGGAAATCTGAAAGGCACTGACTGAAATCCGTAATCCATAATGTGTAAAATACATGTATGTCTGTGTAATGAGTGACGAGTAATGAGCTTTCGGGTTTTCTATTTAGTATTTGGTTACGTAAGATAAATAAATATGTACTGTACAGAAAGCAGAAAGCAGAGCTGTTTGTCTACTACTAATTACACATTACAAATATTATTATGTATAAAAGAGAGAACCTAGAAAATAAACGAAACTCTACTCCCGTCTTATCACAGTCCCAACTCGAAACTCGCAACAGTAAAGGATGCACAATATACATTATTCATTATACATTGTGTATTATCAGAAGTTCCCTTTTTCTTTTGTACATGTGGTGTTATATCAAAAGTCAAAGAGTAATTACAGCTCCAAACTCCAAACACATTGACTTTCAACTTTCAACCACACACATTTAATCTGGGGAGGTTTAAAAGTAGTGAAGAGT
The DNA here is from genome assembly GCA_019776565.1 of Sminthurinus signatus. Lineage (NCBI taxonomy): Eukaryota > Metazoa > Arthropoda > Collembola > Symphypleona > Katiannidae > Sminthurinus > Sminthurinus signatus. Next base: position 6,633 of record JABASP010000724.1, read on the forward strand.
GAATCTACATATTGTATTTTCAGAACAAAAGTTATACAGAGTGCAAATCCCTTGAAGAATGAAGAATGTAGAATGCAGATGTAATCTAATTGTACACATTTATACTTTGTAACAAGTATATCCGTGCTCAGTTTCAAGTTTAAATCTACAGACTACAGACATATGTAAAAGTCAGGTAAAGTCAAGTGTTCAATAAACATGACAACTGACAAATGACAACATATTTTTAGTTTTTAGTTTCACTTTTTTCTGGTTCTTTTTCTCAACAGATTAGAAATCAAGTCTCTCGGTATTTTTCCACTATTCAATTATTACTTTTATAATGATTTATTTGTACTCGGATTTGTCTTTGTCTTTGTTATTTTTGTCGGATAAATTATCTTGATTCTTGATTCTAGATTCTAGATTCCGGATTCTGGAATCTGAATTGACCAAAAACCAAAAGATCCGAGATCCACTACATTTAAATAGTTGTAAATTCAACTGTACAAAATACAAAATATGTAGAATCTAGATTCTTTTCATTTCATTTAAAGCACGGAAAAATCTCATGCGTGGTATCTTTATTGAAATCGATACTAATTAAAGTTTCAAGTTGAGAGGAAAATCAAGACAAAACTAGCTTTTTAACAGAGCCCAGAAACCAGAAATCAGAAAACAGGAGCACGGACAAACAGCATGGACAATGGACAATGAACAAACAAATGACAACAGGGATGATAATTGATAATAATAATGATGATGATGATGACGGAACCAAGAACAAACATGTGACATTGTGAATCGTGAAACAATATTTAACTTGTGTATTGTGTAAAATCTGTAAACATACTTCATACTTTGAACTACATAAATACTAAATGTGCATTTTCCTTTGTATTTCCAATTCCCGTGTTACGTAATCACAAATCACAAATCACAAACTATTATTCCAACATCCAACATATTAAATATTACACACATTTCCTATTTCATTATTTAAAATTGGAGCAATAATTTACTCCAAACTCCATTGTTGAGCCATGCTCTTGTTTCGTGTTCCGTGTTTCATGTTTTGTGCTGTATGAAATAAAGCGTTTAGCTTGGCTTGGGTAATTTGACAATTTACAATTGAAAAGCACGTAAATAGATATAGACTTTAGAATAGCAAGTAGAAAATACACGTACAAAAACAACTGGATGTAAATAGTGTAAATAAAGTTTGGTCAGAATTAATGAATTCAAAATTCAAAAGTTTATTCTAAAAACCCCTGAAAAAAGTAAACCAGGATAAATGAAACCCTTTGATCTCTGAGTCAAACTGTACATGTGTAATATTATGTAATACGTAAGAATAAAATGACAGCCTATTTTTTGTATGCTGTATCAAAATTCAAAATAGGGAACTTGAACCCGTCACAGCTATTAATTAATAATTATTGTCATTCTAAATCAGTATCAGTATTTTACCACTGGAAAAAAGGGAGAAATAACAAAAACTCAAAATAAAAACAAGTTAATTACAAATGACAGAAAAAAAACAAAGTAGTGATCTATTTTAGATTTTAAAAAATACTTTATCTCGTTCCAGTTTTCAGTTTTCCATAATGAATTAACTTGTCAAAAGTCAAAAGTGGAAATCATCGACAGTATTATTTTTTTATGGAAAGTGTGTTTTACCTGGTAGTCGATCCGAGTGAGCCCGTTGACTCTGTGTGAGGAGACGGAAATGGGCCGTCCGAGCCACCTGCACATGGCCAAACAGACACAAAAGGAGCCGCTGATTACACATGCCACTCCGAGGTATCTCAACGGGTCAACATATCCATGTCCCTGCAATTCCAAAGGAAAGAAAGAAGAGACACAATTAAAATCTAAAATCAAAAGTCATAACATAACACTTTAAGCATTGTATAATTAATTCCATGTTCTTATTTATCTTGATCTAGTTGTTCACGCGATGTTTTAATTATTATGAAAAATAAGACCAACAACCAACAGCCAACAGCCAAGTACCAAGTCCAAGTGACAAACATTGATTACTCTCCTTTTCTCATAATTCATCATTTCTCATTTGTTATCATTGTAAAAGTTTCGTAATAAAAAATACAAACACTGTAATATTTTACAGTGCATTTCAAAATGATAAATAGTAAACAGAAATGTACATGTTGGAGCTGAATATTGACGGCTGACTGTAATTAAATATAAAAGTAGTAGGACGTTTCACACTCCACATTCCTCCAAACTCAAAGCTCCAAACTCCTAACGTGACATTCTTTCATCATCAACATAACGTAAACGGGAAGAAGAGGCCAATAATAAGCTGATGATGATGATGCTGACGATATGGAATTTTAATGCCAATGCAAAGTGTAAATTGTAAATTGTAAATGGAAGATGGAAGAGTAACCGTCAACAAATCATGTGTACAAAAATCCCAGTAAATCCCAATCCCAATACACAATACACAAGACTGTAAGCTGTAAATAATGCTGAGATGTTAAATGAGAAACACAGTAAAGAAATGACATGAAGGATCTTTGTCCGTTCATCCAAATCCAAATCCAAATCCAAAGCTAAGCAAAGCTCAGCTAAGTTAAGCTTAGCTAAGCAAATTCAAATGCAACTCCAACTCCAATTCCAATTCCAAATCCAAATCCAAGGTTCAAATGTGAATGATCTTTTAGTCCAAACAATGCTATAAAATTATTATACAAATAAATAGAAATGAGGTGCTCAGCTCAGCTCAGCTCAGTGCTCTACAGTTTTATATCGTAGTTTAGCATAGAAAAACATGCACATGCAAAGTCAACTTCCTCTCTCTTCTCTCTATCTCTATTTTCTAGTCAGTGTTTCCTAAGTCTAAAACTGAAAGTACCAAAGCCAAGAGCCAAGAATTGAGTGTGTACATAAATGAGTCATCGGCATCAGGATCGGGATCGCAGACACTTTCAGCTCCACTCTCCGCAGAGATTTTTACTACTGATGCTGAATTTTCAAATGTTCAACATTCAACAGTCAACAGTACACGTCTATTTTTACTTTTTACACTCACATCTGAATCCTCAATCTGAAGCGCATAATATCTGTACTCTGTACATTTAACTTCATATGAACTTGCAATGGAAATGTGCAGAATAAAGTATAAATTATAACACAAGCCACAAGCCCACGAACCAGAAATTTCCTAAACCGAACCCACCGAACCGAAAGAATTGATCTAGCAAATTCAGCCAGTTCATCCGAATTTATCTTCGATTTGTATTAGAAAAATGTTCTCATACTTCAAGGGTCCAAATATTTAATTTTTTAGTGTAATGTGTAGAATTTCCATCCTCTTCCTTTCGCTACAAGTATTTTAATTTTACAAATGGGAATCCTATACAATATACAACTCGTCCTTTGTAATTTGTAATGACAGTGCACAAAATAGAAAATTCAAAGTATATTATTCTGTATTTTGTATTTTGTATTTGATATGAAATAGGCTTAAAATCCCATCCAATATCCAATCTACAAAATGAACAACAAATATCGAAAATGGAAAATTGAAAATGGAACACGCGAATGATACATGTAAAATAGTACACAACTCTTTATTTGTTGTATCCCGTTTGTTTTATATTATATGAAATATTTCATATACATGTAAAAAGCTCCATTTTCCATTTGTAAATAGGTGCACATAACATTTGACTCTGTGACTTTGCGAGTCGGATTCCTATACAGTTTACAGCAGTAACGATCCAAATAACAAACAACAAACAACCAACAACAAAACCATAAGTATCAAGTATCAAGTGATGCATGTCACTCTATTAAATTAAGTAAAGGGCACAAAATTCCGTCCAAACTCCAAACGCCAAACGTCTAAAGTCTAAAGTCGAAACATACTAAAAAGCATAAATACTTATTACAAGTAGCTTGTACAGTTGTATTTGTATTTTATATGTATCAATTTATATATTCTATTTATATGTCTGTTTTTTATAATGTTTTCAACTCGTAATTAATGTGAAATTGTACAGTTTACAAGAATAACAAAAAAACCACAACAAATTCATGTCCCTGGTTCTCTAAAGATGAAGACAGAGACAAACTAATTACAGCCCCACCTGTCACTCCAACATTTTCCATACTGCGAGTCTGTGACGAAACAAGGAAAATGAAAACGAAAACAAAAACAAAAACAACAATAACAAGCAAAACAACAGGAACTAGTTTATACTTATTATTCTAGAATCTAGAATCAAAAATATCTGTACATTGTGAAATGCCTCAATGGAGACGAAAACTCGTAATAATAAAGGTATAAATGTCACTTCTCTTTTGAATTTCACGGCGACTTTGACTTTTGTCTTTTGATAAAGCAACAAACGTCATGAACACATGTAAAATGTCAAGTGTCAAATGTCGAATGTCAAGAAACAAGTTCATAGTTCACAGTAGTATTTATAGCTTTTTTAACACCATTCATATTTCATATTTCCACTGTGCCGATGATTCAAAGTATTTATTTTTTTGTGCTCAAAGTTCAAAGTTGTTCCACATTTTGAATCCGAGTCCGAATTCGGATATGCCAAAATAGGAGAAAAGGAAAAAATAGGAAATGGAGCACGCGGAAAAAATATTTGTGTGACACACTTAGCAACAAAGGACAATATAAAACTACACAATACGGAATACGGAATATGGAATTCCAGACACGCATCACGCACTCAACTTGAAACTACTTGTAAAAGAACTGGAAAAATTAGGCAAAGTAACCTACTTGAATTTTTATTATTATTATTATTTATTTTATTATTTATATATTATGTATATCCTTTATCCTTCCTCTGAATTCTCAAAGGTGTGTGAAATAACGAAACACGGAGAATAATGCTGAACAGAGGAGAAAGTTTAAAAGAAGGAACCCCATCGCACCAAACACCAAACTAATGGAAACATTACCATTAATTTTGTAAATAAAAGGGAACTGCGCATTACGGAAAATACAGTGTAATCGATTGCATATTATGCACATATTTAAAAAACACCTGACAGCTGACGCTTGATAATAATATAATAATAAAGTAAATTGGCTTGGCTCATTACGACAATGGGCAAGGGACAGCATAAAATAGAATAATATAATGAGTTTCAAAGAGAAGGGAAATATTATTGTGCTGTAATATATGAGTGAAAGCAAATAATAATGGTGAAGCTTATATTGCACATTCTACATTTATTCGTATGTATCGTAAATCGTAAAACACAATAATAGTAATAATAATATTATTATTATTATTACTTGTTTTGTATTATTCTACGCATACGTAGTTTACAGCACAAAGTTTATAACAAACACGGGGTAAAAAAAGGACCAGACACAGACGTTTTTTATGTACATATTACACACTACACATTTTATGAGTTTTTTCACTTCCATGAGCACACGGTCCACTGTCCACTGTCCACTGTATTTTGCAGAGCACAGACAAATCGCCCGTTTTGTACTACACACATTTATTAAACTGTGTTGGAGGAAAAGGATTTCCTGGTCATAACAAAAACAGGAAAAGGTATAGAGTCCATATGGAAGATTGTAGAATAGAGAAAGTACAAGTTATTACATTTTTCATCATGTCTACTTTTCCTTTTCTTTCCTCTACCCGAATTTCCTATTTGATATTTGATGTCTTGTATTTCTAAGAGTCTGGCAATTGTCATCAAAGTGACAAATGATTATTTCTTTACTCGCTATTTTTTCTCTAGTTTTTCCTCGTTACTCTCGATTCGGTTGGATTCGACTCAACAACGGCATCACCATCAGTAGTGACAATTGCCAATTGACAATCGACAACAACAAAATGAAAGAGAAAGTTATTTCTTCTCTCGAAACTCCAAACTCCAAGCTCGAGAACTCACAAAAGCTTTGTATGTATTTTGTATTTTGTACTTTATAGCTAAACTAAACTTTATGTCCTTCCTCCAATTTTTTCATTTCTCTTTTTTCTCCTACTAAAGAATAGATAATAAATAATAAATAATAGATAAATAATTTTATCGAGATATCGTACATCGTATATTTTGTATTATGTGACACCTGAAACTTGAGACTTGTTTTTCTCCCATATTTTACTATTATATTGTCATTTGCCCTTTCCGATTTCCAATTCAATTAAAAACTATATAGGTAATATACTATATAAAACATAGAAATAGCAAATATCACACATCACACATCATATAAAAGGGAAAAAAAGTTGAAAAACTGGAGAATTTCTAAATATTTACCCTTTGCCAGAAACAAGAAACAAAAAAATAAGTTTTTTTTGCTCTTTGAATCATCACATGAAATATAAAATCAAACTGCATAAAATTGTCCATTGTCGATTTTCAATTGTCATCCTTTCTCAAGGATTCAAAATTCATAATGCTCCAAAAGATCACCCAACAACAACAACAACAACAAGAGATAATAGACGATAGACGAATAAATCTGAAGCACAATGAACAATGAACAAATGTTTTCATTTCCTCGTAAACATTGTTTGAAGTCATTCCAGACTCCAGATTCCAGATCCAGGCTCAAAATTCCAGCTGTAACCTTTAGAATTTAATATTTCAAATATTCCTATTCAATGAAGCTCAAAGCATCAAAAACAGAACAATAAAAAATAGGTACAAAAACTCCCAGAATTTTCACAGAATATAGAAATATCTAGAGACAAAACAATGGTAAATGCTAAATGATAATAATAAAGTACGAGATGAAATAATATGATTGACATTAAGAGAGTAACACCTTTATAATTCACAATTCACAATGAAATTCAGCACAATCAATATTATTATTCCCATTATTCAAATACTATTGTATTGTCTATTGTGAATTGCGATGCTCTCCGTACTCTGTACTCTGTACAATGTAATATTGATTTTCAATCATATGAACATCATGTACATTTTGTAGGTACACACTTGATTCGACTCCCCACATTTTCTGTGAAGTATGGAATATGGAATGTGGAATATGGAGTATGGATATTTGCACACCTGACTTGAATAGGCTGTTTACCTCTGTCTCTATTTTCTATGCTGTAGCTTTTGCTTCTACTATTTTTTTATACTGTACGGTTGCCTTAATAAGAGAATAAATAGAAGCAGGAACAAGAATAAATAATGACAATAGAGAATCGAGAATAGAGAATAGACAAAAGACAAAATGTCACATTATCCTTCAAAATTCCTTGTAAGTTGGAATTTCCACTTTGTCAATTGTCAAGTGTGTATTTTGTACTTTATGGATATTTTTGTCTCTAGTTTCTTCGAGTGTCGAGTGTTGAGTGTTGAGTGTGCTTCAAAATAATAATAATATTTATTTTTTTCCTCCTTTTATTCTTAGTACGAGCAACGAGGTACGAGATACGAGTGCATTTACAATTTACAGTGTTGAAGCTTTAAGCCGTTTAAAACTTTCCATTTTTTTCATGTGTATTTGATATTCGATATTTGATGCTTATAATTCTATTCTATTTTCAATATTCAATGCCAATGCTCTAATTTTAGCCCTAAAGTAAACAGGCTTGAACTTTGTTTCATTTCACTTGTTATTTTTGTGAGAATTTTGAAGAATGTTGAATATTAAAGATTGACACAATGGACTATGGATTTGTAATTTAAATAGTAAAAAATAGATAGAAAAAGGTACCTGAGCAAATCCTAGCCAATTCAACGTGGCACCGACACACACGAGTCCGATCCCATATCGATACGTCCTCTGAGTCCTCCGTTCCATGGAGTCGAGGAGACTCGCTGTGGAGTGGTGATCCCGATTCCGATCTTGCATGGCCAAAGACATGTTGGTTGTGGTTGTGTTTGTGTTTGTTGTATCTGAGGAGGATTCCTCCCTAAAAGCTCCTCGCTCCAGTGGATACTGGTGACGGTTTTGATACTGGTTAGGATTCGGGTTGGGATTTGGCAGAGGGAAAGAAATTGGGAGTGGGAGCGGATGGTAGTGATGATGATTGTAATTCCTTCTTGAATGAGAACGAGAATGAGAATGAGAACGAGAAGTTGAATTGGATTGAGACCGGTTTTGATTTTGATTCTGAATCTGACTCCGAACTATAGATAATCCGAGCCCTTGACCCTCCTCTCCTAAAACAGTTGTGGGAGGGGCGACTTGTCCAGTTAAAGCTGTAGTATTTGATATTAACCTCACATTTGTTTCAGCCTCTCCAGATTCTCTTTCTTCTTCTTCTTCTTCTTGTTCTTCTTCTTGTTCTTCTCCAAGTAAACCTTGACTATCTTCACTTTCGTTATCTTCTTCTTCCTCGTCTAAGTTTAGACTAGAATTATTATTATTATTATTATGAGCACGAGAGTTTGAATAGGAACGCGAGGTTGAAATTGGACGGATCAGACGACCAGTCACAAGAACTCGTCTCACCTCCTCCTCTTCTTCCCCTATAAATTCCTGTAATACAAAAATACAAAAAAATATTAAAATTATTATTCAATAAAAAATATCAAATATCATGTGTAGGAAAGTTCAATTTAATCGACAAATAAAAAGAGTATTTCCCAATTTGACATTTAACATTTTTCCAGTCACGAAACCATACAAATTTCAATGTTAAAAATGTATTTATAGTTTGCACAATATTAATAAATAAATAGCAATTTACAGGGGAAAAAATACTTCAAATAACAAATGCAAAACTCAAAACTCTAGCCCAATTTCCCTCGAAAGCTACAGGAAGAATCCACTTTCAGTAATTTTTATACTGTAACTTGTAACTTTTGTAACAACTGAAAACTGACCACTTGTTATTTATAACAAGAATTATTATTATTATTATTTTATAAATATAAACGTACTTTGAAGCTCAGACTCAGAATCAGACTCAGGATCACGAATCAAAAGTACAACTTTAATAATAAATAATAATAATAATATCATCAAATTGAAAATGGAATCCTCTCAAAATGAACTGTTGAGTTTGACAGACTACAGACTACTGACTAAAAACACACACTGGGTTTAGATTTAGATTTAGATTTTGAATCAGATTCAGATTCCAAGAATCAACAATTGACTCAGACTCAGACTCTAGTGTTTGCTGTATTTTAAATGCTTAGTACTTGATACTTGATACTTGATGCTTCATGTCGTGCTCAATATAAATATATAAATATAAATATTATATAGCATAATATTATGTATTATATATTCATTCTTCATTCTGCTTCACATGTTAGAAATAGCATGAACTCAAACCTCCAAACTACACGGGCTCCTTCTCCACGCGCTCCCAACTCCCAACACACACAACACACAACACACTCAACCACGTAAATTATGCATCGTTAATAGTTACTCTCCAGAGTAACCCAACTCAAACCAAGTGCTTCAGTTTCAGCTGGAGTATTTACCTTTTACCATTTACAGCTTTAGCATTTGGCAAATGTAACACTAATCCACAATCCACAATTTATATTCTATATTCTGTATTCTACATTCTACATGTGGAATGTGGACACATTTCGCAGCTCATGGCTACGGCTAAAACTCAAGCGCGTGTGCTTCTCTACCCTCTTTGATGCATACATCAAATATCAAACATACAGCAAGTATATTGTCAAGTGTATCGCAAAATGGCACAGGTAAACCATAAACCGTGAATATTACAAACTACAAACTACAAAGGAGAACGCCAAGTCAAAGAAACAGGAAATAAAACACGGTGAAGTGGAATGGAATCCCTTGATGAAAGAACGAGCTGGAAGGAAATAAATAAATGGTGAAAAGTATAGAAAGTATAGAAAGTAGAATAGATATTAGATATTAGATATTAGACATGAGACATCGATCGATGGGTCAGTCAATTTCCTCGTTCATTCATTCACCACTCACTTGCGAATTCAAATGCGACTGTACACTCGTCGCTCCTTTCATTAGACAGTCATGTTATTCACATGATTCAAAAGCCGAACCAAATGAGAATATCAACCATCAACTACGACTGTCACCCACTCAAATTCACCACTTTCTTTTTCGTACTTTCTCCACACTGTAAAATTCAAATGCAACAACAACATCAACATTTTTCCCAGAACTAACAGGTATATTTTTTCAATATTATATATTATATTTCCTTTCTGTCCGATTCCCATTTCAATTTGGATTCCGGTTTCTTCTCATCCAAAATCGAAAATTCAACCAGGCAAATAAATTAAAACACAACATTTTTACAAAAAAAAAATAAAATACTGATGAATGAAACATTTAAAGATAAGAGTTTTGAGTGACCAGTGACCACTGACAAGTGAGTCGACTTTGACTTTGATTTTAGATTTATTTTCTACACTCGAAAAAAAAATCATTGACTATTGGGAAAATAAAATGATGAAGAAGAGTAAACACAAAACACTTTGTAAAGTAAACTTATTCAAAATTTGACATTATTCAGCAATCAGCATTCAGTGAATTTTAATTTGGCTAATATAAACCCAAATGGAAGGAAAACAATAAATAATTTGCATTTGGATTTGATGGCAAACAAACAAAAAGCAAATACCCCATCCACAATCCAACATCCAATCTTTACATAATGCATATTCTACATTAATGGACCTTTTATTTGGTTTTGGTTTTGGTTTTGATTTGATGCCGGACGCCAGATTCTTGAATTTCACTAATATGTTTCTGTTTATTTAACCCAGATTCTAGAATTCTAGAACTTTAGAACTCTAGAACTCTAGATTCTCATCAATGCTTTGCTCGAAGCTCAAAAGCTGAGCAGACAAGAAATGGAAGACCTGGGGATTGGGAAATTTGGAAATTTGGAAATGCATCAGCCGGAACAAACAAATAAAGAGAAGAATAAAGAGAGACTCAAAAATCTCCAGAGGGGAATAAAACGTCTACAATAAATTAATTGATAGCAAATACAAATAACAAATAACAAATAATATTGAGTGTTAAGTGCTGAGTGCAGTTCAGAGTTGTGAGTTGTGTGTGACGAAATACTCAATGCCCAATGCTCAATAACAAAACAAGGTTTGTTTGCCCTTGTTTTTGAATCTCGGATTCCTGATTCCCGATGGTGACTAATGACTAATAACAATGAGTGAAATTTCATCTTCTTCCGTCATCCATCACTTTATTTGCCTTTTGTTGTCCTTCTCCTTCTAATTCTCAGTTTCAGTTTCATTCTCATTCTCCTTTTGGTTTTCATTTTCATCCTTCCACTTTGTATTTTGTATTTTGTATTATATTATAAATTTGTACACATGTTTATACAAACAGGAAATTCTCGAGTTTCTCATTTCTCATTATTTTGAAATGCTCTATTCAGTATTTTCCAATTATCTCGAGTCTAGAACACGGAATACGGAATACGGAATAAGGAATATTGAATTGCAAAGGAGGAAAAAGCTTTTAATTCCCCCTTGTTGCAAAAAAATACATTCTGAATGTTGCATGTTGAATGTTGAATTTTGAATGGCGAATAATTAATTAAAGGTAAACACGGGATCCTTTTTACCGATTTAGTTTAGTTACAGGAAGATTTGAAATCCTGGAATAAACTCGTAACCAATAGTAATGAATAATGAATAGGAAAGGAGGAAAAGAGATGAGTAATGAAAAGAAAAATTGCAGTAAATGTATTATTTGTTTTTTACAGTATAATTAATAATTAAGCATTACAAATTGCAAATTATACGAATGAAAAATGACAAATGACGAATAACGAATGACGAATAACAAATAACGTCATCTCCATTTCCTTTCATCTTTCTTTTCGTGGTAAAAATTATGATGATTACTTTGGTTGTTAGTAGTTACAGAGTTATGGAGAATGGAGAATGGAGAAGATTGAAGATTTATCAGACCTCTTAACTCTTAACTTTTTAGCTCCGGGAGCTCATCTCCATTTCTTTTTATTCTTCCCCAAACTCCAAAACTCAGTATTATTATTCCAGCTTCCATTCTTTTTCATTTTCAACAAGGCCGAATCCCTAATTGTAAGAATAAGCTGCAGAAAAAGAATTGATCAGCCTTTTGTGAGCTGTACTTGAGTACTTGTCTATTATTTATTATGTAATAATATGTAATATACAATGTTCAAAGCTCAGCATGAAGTATGCAGTATGAAGTATCAAGCTCCAAAATTCAATAAGTAATTCTCTAGACAAGAGAAAAGGATTACGAGAAAAGAGAAAAGAGAGAAAGAACTGGAAATTGGAAACTAGAAACGGGGAAAAGGAAAAGCTCTATAATATTTCATAGAAAATCCATTTGAGCCAGTACGAAGAAAACACACCAAAGACACCAACACCAAGTAAAACCAGAAAAGTGCAAAGTATAAAGTGTCTAGTGTAAATAGTGAATAGTAAATGGGTACGGTGCACAGTCATTTTACTCTAAAATACATATGAAATATGAAATCCACCTCTTACATCATAGTTTATTTTATACATGTACGTTTTGTCCTCTGGTTTTGACGGGAGGAGAAACCATGCAAGGAGCTTTGAGATTATTACCAATTACGGTTACATTCTACATTCTACAGAATACAGCAGAGTGGTTTGCTGTTTGCTATTTGTTGTTTGTTTGCCCTCTTATTCCTTTCATACTTTATATTTTCTACTAAGCTAATTGTAAAACAGGCTGGAAAATTGAGCAGTGTATTATAAATTATAATTAAGCATTATGTATAATATATTATACATCATGATCATCATCATAATTATGTCAGTTTCAAGTTCCACAGTCCAGTTTCAGTTTCAATTTAAGTTCCAGTCTCCTCATAAATATTCATATCTGTACACTGTATACTGCTTACTAATCATCTTATTTATTATTTCATATTTCACATTTTAATATACATGATACACTATACTAATTATTTTTCATATGCTCTCTTTCCTCTTTACCCTTTACATTCCATTTCCTATTGTACAATAAACTGTAACGCCTTTTATACACATGTTCAAACTTTAAACTTTAAAGTTCAGAGTTCAAAGTCAAGGGTGTAGAAACAGAATACAAAAGATTTTAAATCCTATTGTAAATTTTCAATGTTCAATGTTCAGTGTGCAGTCGTACGACTCGCATTTTTCCACAACAGCAAAAGGAAGAAAGTTTAACGGGTGAAAAAATCCAACGTTTCACATTGATACAGACTTTAGAATTTAGAATTGAGAATTGAGAACCCATAATTCATAATCGATAACTTTTAGCGCTTGGCAACACACAGGACACAGGACACAAAACACAGCAGGCCAAGACATTGAATTTTCTTGTCAAATTTTCAATTTGATTCCAGATTCGACTTTCAAGACTCAAAACTCAAAACTCAAAACTATAAACTCAACTTTTGTCACCAAATTTCCACCATGTCACTTTGAATTTTGGGGTTATATCTTACATCTTAGGCTTGACGTTTAACGTTTAAGTAACTACTAAAAAAGTATTTACCATGAACCATGAAGCAAGAAAGCTTTATCTCATTTTCATTCAGAATTCACAGCATGGAAATAGTATTAAAGTGTTGCATGTATATTTTGTATATTTTGTGTATTGTACGTTGTACGTAAAGTAAAGTGCGTAAAATGTAAAATGTGTGTACGGAAAACATGAGATGATAAATATAACGAATAAGGAGAAAATATGCACACACAGAGAATCGTTGATGAATACTCGATACTCGACAAGTATTACTCGATACATATTACATATCAAGTACCGAGTGTGGATAATTGTTAACGACTATTGATTTTACATTTTACTCAACCAGAAATAATTATCGTAGTAATAATAATTATTATTATTATTATTATTGCACCCTGAATACTAAATACTAAATACTCAATACTAAAAGCTGAGCTGAACTGAAATTGGAACCCGTGGGTACACGTAACAAAATCCATTAGTGGCTATCCATTCTCAAAACCATTTAAATATTATTATTCCTACTCAATTTACACTGAATGCTGAATATTTACCATTTACGCTACACATTACACATACATGCATAAAAAGAACGTACATCGTACATCGTACATAGATTGGTGATGTTTACCGGGTAAAAACCTATTGAATTATTGAGTAAAATTATTCTTCCTCATTCACAATGTGCACAGAAGCCTCTTCATAAGCTTGTGCCAGCTCATCGGCACGATTGTATTTAGTATTTGATTTATCTTTCATCATCTTATCCAACAAAATAAAAACACTCTGAAATTCCACACTTGAAACCGTACTGAAGAAAACGAAAATTATTATTTACCATCTATTATTATTATCTATCTCTTTTTTTTTATTTTTTTTTTTTATCCTTTTATTAGCACCAGAAACCAGAAGTATCAGAAGTAAGTGTATCAATAATTATTAAAAGTGGACGCTGTCTCAAACTGCGTTCTATTTACTATTGGTATTATCTACATTCTACATTTTATCATTTATGACGGCTTCTACCTTCTACCGAGTACAGCTTCTTATCTCGAGTAATTAGTAATGACGATATTATTGATGATTCATGAATGAAGGAATAAATAAATAAATAAAAAATTATTGGAAATCGGAAGGCTTTGATATAAAATATTAAATCAAAAGCTTTTCAATTAATAATGCGGAAAATGTGGAATGTGGAATGATATCGTGAAAGAATCTTTTCCTATTTATTGTGTACAGCCGACAGTTTACACGTGCTCCTTTTGTTGTCTTGCCTTGCTTTGGCTTAGCTTTTGGCTTTTGGATTGGCTTGGCTTGGTTTGACTGCCGTAAGAAAACAAGGTAAAAGAAAAGGAAAGGGAAGAATAAATGAACCAGACAAACTTCAAGTCTCAAGAATCAAGAATCAAAAGCTCAAGCTCTTAACTGGATTTGGCTTTGAGATTGAAGAGTTAAGAGTTAAGAGTGAGAGAGAGTTTTGAGGTTTGAGAAAGTTTTAGATACTCCACTGTCCACTGACTGACTAAAGAGCAGAGACTAGATTAGTGACTAGATCCATCCAATTAGACATGATCCCTACAATTACTATTATGATTATTAAGTGTGAATCTTCACTCTTCACTAATACTTGTTTGTCTACTTGGGACTTGGACTTTGCCGACCAACCACTGACCACACTTTATTTCATTCATCAATTTCAAGTCATATTTACCATAATACAAAATATACAAATGTATTATCATTTATCACTGTACAAAATGCACCTACTTTACTCTTTTCAAACTCGTGTTTCTCCTTCAAGTTTTACTCAAGTCTCAAGTCCAGTTCAGTGTGTACAATGTACATTTGACAACTGATACTTGAATACAGCACAATAAAGAGCTTGATGTTTCACTTTTATTTTTTAATGATGAATAATAATCCTCCCTTTTTACCTTTTACCTTTTAGCTTTTACTGAATGTGAACCATCGCCTGTCCATTTATTATATGATAACTGACAGCATTTGTAAATAGTAAATAGTAAATACTAAATACAAAATACAAAACTGAGGATAATATTAAATCTTGATTATCAAACAATCTTAAATATTAAATAGTATCATTTTGAATACATAAATCTCTTGTAATTTTTACTAATAATGAGTAAAAAAAAATCTATTTACTAGGAAAAAGGTATTAATTTATTTTGTATTTACGTCAGTGTGAGACTCCTCCGTCGTCAAGTGCATGAAGAAGAGATCTTTTCCTCTTTTTTTGAAAGCAGTTTCTCTCTGTTTATGCTTTGTCCAGCAGCCAGAAGAATTATCAATTATCAAACCACTTTCTGCTCTGATAACGAACCAAGAACCAAGAAGGAAACAATGAGACACACAAAACACAAAACACACAGAGACACTCCTCACTTTTCCCTTTTATATCTGTATTTAGTATTTATCAACTGTCAAGTGTCAACAGTAAGAACCAGCAAATAAGAAAATAAGAAAACTTGTTGCATATTGAATATGATCTATTATACTATTGTAGGATGTGGAACACAATTCAATTCTCCCAACAATAAACTTGACTTGAGAAGGAACAGGCGGAAATTTAACAAGTCTATTTAAAGAATGGAAAAAGAATAATAATAATTAGTAAGACGTGTGTAATTATTATAAATTATAAATATTATAGTATATTTGATATTCTCATTTCTCACACATGTCTTCTATTCTTTTCTTTTCTTGGTAATGAACAGAACGTTTGTGTCTGTAGTCTGTAGTCTGTAGCTTTCAGCTGTACTTTCAGTTGTATTTGTAATTATTATTATTATTTCATAGGTCGTAGGTAGTTGTTAACACGTACAGAACATTAGGATTCCGAGTAATTAACATGTGTAAATTTTCTGCACATGTAATTACAAGCACTCGTACTCGTGCTCGTGCTGGCACTGGCACTGCCACTGGACAAAAAAACAGTAGAGCACTTTTTACTTTATACTTTTTCTACAGCTCTTTCACAATTCACAATTCACACACAAGACGAGTTTTTTTTTGTCTTTAATGATGACTAATAAAAATTGATTATGAACCATGTACAGTGTACAGTGTACAATAGTTTTTCTCGTACAAGAGACTCGAGACTAGAGTTTAGAGTTTTACGTAAAACTTAAAATTTATAATGTAAAAATTGACTTCAGCCTCTAAATATATGAATATTCAATAGATGAGAATCCAGAACAGGATTATTATTTTTGTTACACAGTATATTAATAGTTAGTGAAGGAACAGATGTATTTACTGTGGAGTTTAGAGAGTAAACTGCAGTTGTGGTTTTCTGGTTGTTCTCGGGTGAGAAGCTGACTTAGAACTAGCAGGAAAGTAGTGGTGAGTTGAAATCATAGTTCACTCTTCACGCTACTGCCACTTCTACGACTCGTATTCCTATTCATATTAAATAAGAAGCGAGAGTGATAGAGACATACAACAAGTAGAGAGAGAGAGAGAAAGAGAGAGAGTAAACGAAAGGAGCAGAATCCATACTTTTCCATATTACATATTTTATATTTTACTAAGGTCGAATGTAGCGACTGCTGACAGAGTATTACTTTTGTACATTTCATTTTATTCTTTACTTCATGTTCCATATTCTATTTTCTATTTTCCATACTCAATATAATATAATATAAATGTAATAGTGGATGCAAAATGACATGATACCAAATACTAAATTGTAAATGTCAAATGCAATTATATGTATTATACATCATTATATCATGCACAATGCACAATGTACATACCACTATGAACTTTAAGAATCAACAGTAATGGTTCTACATTATTTTTTCCCTTCTAAATATTATGTACTTGAGTGTAGAGCACCGTGCAGCATTTTCCAGCTTCTGTTCTTACATAACAAACAAATGAAGCTATGAATAAAATACGATGTACGAGCATAAAGTATAGATTATAGATTATAGATAGGAAATTTGTAGTGCAAAACAACCTGTTCACTTGTTTCTATCCGCCGTGTCCACTATCCACTATACAAAATAAATGAGAGTTTCCACTCATGCAAAATAGTAAATAGTAAATAGTAGACAGAGCAAGAATGTCGCATTCCGTATTATGTTTGTGTGCATAATATAATTTTAAATAGAATTGTTTTTTCAAAATAATTTGCATATATTATTTTATTGAGTTGTTGACATGAGTTTTTTGTTTTTAGTTTTTACTATACTCCTTCATGAATTTAGATAGTTTTTGCATTATCCACAAGTTTTGTCGTTTTCATATATTTTCCAGGCTCCAGCTCAAAATATTCAACTAGTATTTTTGCTAGTTGATGGAATATTGAGTATTGAGTATTGAATATTGAGTAAAAGTAAAATATGCATGTGGCATGTACATGTCTAATTTATTCAAAACTCACAATCAAAAGAAGCATTTTGTATTCTACTTCCATTTCAAAAATTCAAATCCGTATAATATTACTAAATTCCTTTCCAATTCCCAACATTTTAATGCTTTTACGTAGTTCAGAAAAGTATTTTTTACTCGATATTCGAATCGATATGGATGAAATAGAGTCAATAACATTACTATAAATTCAAAAAAATAACTCTTTAAACTCCTTTTCAAAATTCTGCATCAAGTGTTTCAGGAGTTTTGAGTACTGAGATGAATAATAAATAATAAATACAAAATGGTTCAAAATTCAAAAGTTGAGTCAACTCTAAAGCTAAACTGTGCACTGTGCACTGGAAACTCGAAAGGTCATATCAAAACCACTTGCAAATTCCAAATCCAATTCCAATACTGATGTTATGAAACATCATTAGTGTTATTAGTTACTGCACACCACAATACATACACAATACGATTAATATTATGTGAGCTATTGTACATTTTATATTGTGCATGAAAGAATGATATGAAGACGATACCATGGGAAAAGTGGGAAAGCCCTCTCGCTATATCTTTTCCATTCCAAGTTCCAAGTTGTAAGTATATTTTGTATTGAATATTGAGTAGTAAGAATTATTACGTGTAATGTGTAACGTGTATTTAGTATTTAGTATTTACATGTACAACTCTTTTTTGCAAATTACTCCTTAGTACACAAACTACACAGTACATAGTACTTTGATCCTGGACAGGGAAGACAGGGAAGACAAAAAAGTACAGGGTCATTATTTATATTACATGTTGTAAAATGTGCATGCTAACATCATCCTCTTGCGTAACACCTACCATTAACATTAACAAGTATTTAACATCATTTTCAATGTTCATAATTCATACTATTGACTCTTGAGCTTGGCCTGGAACTGGAACTGGATGGGAAAAATAACCATGCACAGTTTATTATTAATTATTATTATTATGTCATTCTACCTCTTTTAATCCATTTATACCTTTGCACGTTATGTAATATTTCCTATAATTTATAATTTCATACCTCCCGAAATTAAATCAGAATCAGAATCAGACATGGAAAGTTGAAACAATTATTCTTATCTTATCTTGATCTTCAATCTTCAATCTTCAATATCAATTCAAAAAATCAGCGGAAGAAAAGCTAATAATTATCAACAATCAAAACAATAGTTGGTAGCAATGGGCAAATTAAAGATTCCGGTTGGCGGTGCACAGTTTTTCCCATTTCCCACAAACGATACAACAGGAAGCTATAAAATTGGATGATTCAGGATTGCGGATTTTCTAATATACATTGTACATTTGTACTTAATATTGATCGAAACAATCACCAAAACAGTGATGGAACATTGTTTTCTCCTTCCATTGCTCATCATCAGTCAGTTGTGTGTCGTCAGAGACAATTACCATTTAGCATTTAACATGTGTGCTATGTACCATTTCTGTGACGGTGTGAGCCATGAGCCTTGAGCCATGTCGTCATCAATAAATAAATAAAAAAGCATTGGTTTTGATACTCGCATTGAGTATTGAGTATTGAACACTAGATAGAAGCTGCTAAATACCAGTGACTAATGTCAAATGTCATAGCTGTGTGAATTGTGAATGTCACGAGCACATGCACATTGTACATATGTTTTGTTGTGACTTGTGACATTCGGGAAATGACTCTGTCTTATTATTTATTGCATTTTGCACCAACACCAATACCAACACCAGCTTCTTCGTGGTATGACGAATGCAATAATTATGACTCACAACTAACAACCAACTACATGTAGACGACGACTATTAACTATCACCCATTATCCATTACGAGTCACCCGTCACCAGTCACCACTTAGCCGTTGACAATTTACAATTGAGTACTGAGTATAGTTTTACTTTACTTCATTTTTGCAACTTGCAACTCTTCAAGTTCAAGTTGGAGAAAAAAGAGTTGAATTCATATCCATATTCGTATTCATTCCCCATTGAACATATCTTATTATTCTACATTCTATATTCTATACAAAATGTTACTATTTAAAGTGGAGAGGAAGCTCTATAATTTTTGCGATAAATGATAAATGTTAATTATTGGAAATTTGACTGTACAAAATATAAAGAGTAAGAGAGCTGATTGCTGATTGATACTTGATACTTGATGTTAATAGTCAATAGTCAATAGGTTATTACTTATTAGTTGTTGGATATTATTATTAATGATAATAATAATAATAATGATTATTATTTATGAGAGGGGGAAGGATAATGAAGAAAAACAAGGAACAAATTTAATTGCTCCACAGACAACACAACAGACGAGGACAAATGTCAAATGTGTACATTGTACATGCTGCAGTGACAATCACATCTGACAAATTAAAAACACTCTCAACTCGTTACTCGTAACTCGTAAAACTCATTTCAAATAAGAAAGGAGACAGTCGTGCTAATGTCAAAACTTACTAATGTTACTGCTTACTGTGCACTGTGTATAATGTACATTGTACATTGTGCTAAATATGTAATGTGAACAATTTTCATTCTTGATTCTAGATTCTAAATGTATGACATGTTAAATAACATAAAGTACATAATACATAATAGATAATAAATTCGAAGGACTTGTACACTTGAGACTTTCGAGACTTTTAGAGAACCAACAGAAGAAAGAAGTTAAGAAAATACATTTAAAAGTTATCACTGTGTCAACTATTAACTATTAACTCGATATTAACTGCCAACTACTAACTACATCAAATGACCAAATGTAAGTGCTGATTGTCAATTGTGCAATTGTTTAAGACACAAATAACATGGAAATATAAATAAAAAATAAAATGACCATTTTTATGACCAGTCAACAGTCACCAATAATTATTATCAATGATCAATATCAATGATCAATGGTTAACCCAAATCGAAGAACCCCAACTATTTTTATGAATGAAAACATGTAAATAACATGAACATGGTAATTCAACTTTCAATCAACTAGCAGACAACCAAACACAAACTTAAATTACAAACTACGCATCAAATTCATAATATAATGAAGGTTAGAAATAATGTTATAATAATAATAATAATAATTAAGAATGAAGAATATTCGAAAACATTATTCGATATCGATACCATCTTCATTTTTTCTTTGATGTGCTTGTAATGTTTTTTCTTACCTGACTCTCATCACCATTCTCATTTTCAATGCTCTCCACTTTATCGGTATCGATATCCAATTCCATATTCCTACTGTTCACGTTAGAGCTCGACATTTCACAAAATTCTTGATATTATTCGAATACTCCCAATTTTAAACTGCACAAAAAGATGTAAATTGTACAAAAAATACTTTTCTATTATTATATTTGGACGCACTTGTATTTATTTTTTGTTATATTATTAATTATTTTTTTACTATTATTATTATTGAAGTTGAAAGTGTTAGTTTGGAAAGGAAGGCGATTCAAGATTCAAGATACAAGATTCAAAATAATTGATACTTGTTGCCTCTATAAAAAAAACTAGCACAACCTCATCTTTTTCCTCCTTCTACGTTCTAAGCACACATACTTAATTTTAACACTTGATATTCTTTATTAGGTTTTATTTATTTATTTATTATTTGTATGAGATGAAACTAGCCCCTCAAAAATTCCTAAGATTTTATTTTATATAATATTAAATAAAAAGCACGACTAGAGGTTTGATTTACTTCCTCATTCTAATAATGTAGTAATAATTAAAACACTAGTAATAAACTTTATCACAAATGAGAGTATCTTATTATTTTCCCACAGGGACTTTGAAGCTATAATAAAAGTAGTGGATCTCCTTGTTCTTAGTAGGAAAAGTGTGTGAAAAAATCCATTCTTAACTCTCCAACATCCAAAAACAGGAACAAGTGAACAATATTGAAAATTGAATGTAATAAAGTTGTCTCTCTGTCTGGTGTCTCGTACTTTGAAACTTCACAATAGGAATAACGACGATTGATGAAAATTTGTTCAGTCGTAAACAGAACTATTAAACAAAGTCAGAGTTGGAGCTTTGGAGCTTTGGAACTTGGAAGAGACGGCTCAAATTAACTATTGTTTACTACTACGACTATTATTATTATTTATTGGAAATTACTATATTAAATTAATACTTGTAGATTTTAAATGTATCGACGCACTTGAGACTTGAAAATCAACACTTGACACTTGAGTCACAAAGACAAAAGACAAAAGACGGAGTACGGAGTAGACATAAAATAATATAGATCTATTCAATTTTCAATTTTGAATTGACAATTGTCAAACAGGAGACAGACAGACAGAAAAAGAAGAGACACAAAAAAACAAAACAGACAGCACCAGAGGAAAAGAAAAGTATATGGAGAGAATAGAGACAGCAGCAGAGCTGTAGATTGTAGATTGTAGATTGTGGAGATGATGATGGAGAGAGAAATTGCAATTGCAAATTTCCAAGGCCCACTTCTCCAATTCTCATTTATATGTCAACAATGCGAATTCGTATAGACGAGAATGCACAAGCACGAGTGCGAGTACGGCTAAGTAAATGCCAATAATACAAGTACGAGTACGAGATGAGATGAGACGAGAACGAGAGACGACCAATGGGTACACGGTACACGTAGAGCAGAGAACAGAGAAGGAGCAAGACAATAATAATAATAATAATAATGCTGCCAAACTCAAATCTCTCATGCAGCACACACTGCACACTACACAAACTAATGTAAACACAACACACACCAAACACTACACTACACTCACAAGTACAGACAAATGCACACAACTGTTCTATGATTTGAGACGGTGACGGCTACAGCTAACAGCTACAACTACTAACTACGACTATGTACGACTGAGGAAAAAATGGAGCATGAGGAAGAATCAAGATTCAAAGACTTGAAGACGCAAAGACTTGAAGACTCAAGACTCAAGCCGGCGAAAGTGTGGGATGTACTTAAAAATTAAAAAAGGGTGGCTATCTCTCTCTCTCTGTATTTAATAAAGCTACAGGTACATACAAAATTCAGCGTATAGTGTAAATAGTAAATAGTACAGCGTGTACAGTGTACAATCATCTATTAATATTATTATTATTATGGATTTGATTCTGGTTTTAATTTAATTCCCCTCCCAATCACAAATCACAAATCATCAATTACCCATTACAGTGCGCATTTGTAAAACATGAAACATTGCAAATACTTTACATTGATACTTGATAAATTGTACAAATGAAAAAATGGATAGGTACATGAATTGAAGAATGAAGAAATAATAATAATAATAAAACGACAAATGCTTACGAGTTACAAAAGAGTCACGTGAATTGTACACGTGAAAACCATTGGATTTCATTTTTCATGTAATTGCATTCTTTAAATAGTAATAAATATCTAGTATCTAATGTCTAGTAATTTTAAGTTCTACGTTCTACGTTCTAGTCATATGCAATAAAATATGAGCTTGAGTTGCATTTCAATCTTCAATCTTTAGTTCCTTTTCCCTTTGGACATTGGAAATCTAGTAGTCAGTAGTCAATATTACTCGCATGTTTCTTGTTTTATAACTTGTAAAGATAAAGATAAAAATAAAAATAAAGACTGGAGGTTGGACATGATGAATTTACTCATTGATTTAAGATACTTTTATCTTTTATCGCTTTTATCAATGATTCCTTATTTTACATTTTACAACGTCAAGAATCAAGAATCAAGAACCAAGAACATGAGAAGATAGCTCTTGACTTTTGACTTCTATTTTACGTCTACAAACTATAAACACAGATAATGATAATTGATAATGCATCAATTGAGAATCGAGACTATTTTGATTTTTGATGAATTAATGTAGAAAAAAGGATGTGCAATAATCAATAATATACAGAGTACAGAGATTCCAAGACTTGTGACTTGACAACTTTTGAACTAGACTTTTTGTACATTTTATGATCTACGTAGAACGTAGAACGTAGAATCCAGTCCCAAATCCCAGACAGTTTAAATTTACCATCTCTTTTTTCCTCATGGGAATCACTCCAATTTTTTTTACTGGCCAAGTTTTTTTTTTGTGGACCATGAACCCTGAACTCTGAATGCTGAATGCTGAATACTGAATACTGAACAGGGAACAAGGAATGGAGGATGGAGGAAAATAACAACAACAATTATCCTTGTACCTAAGCATCTTAAAAATTCAAAGTGCACGTCAAGTATTTAGAGACTGGAGTTGAGGTGAGTCACACACTTTTGATGTTTTTGTGCATAAATAATAAATATGTTCATTGTACATTTTACATTTACAATTTTGTAGATGCAAAAGTTCATCAACTGTTCGCACGTTGCCCTTTTCCCTTTGTTTTTCCCTCATGGAGCTTTTTTCCTCAAAATTAAGAGGTTAAGCATCTCAGTTGTCATCTTGTCAGTTTCCAGCTTCCAGTGGGCAGTTGTCAGTTCCCACAGTTTTTTTAAACACTGTACACAACTATACAGAAAAATCTCTACCGTTTTGAGGATAAAAAGGGCGCAAAGTGTCAACTGGTGAACAACTCTATAAAAATCTGGATTCTAAATTCAAAACACTAGACAGAAAATGTAAAAAAAACTTCTATATCAGAAAATGCATGACTTTTAGTTTTTAGTTGGTTGAAAAAATAGCTAAAAAATAAAAGACATCAAAAATAGCAAATCTTTTCTGTCTAGCCTCTGGCCTCCAGATGGTAGATTCTAGATTCTAGATTCTAGACACAGAATTCCACCCTTCCATAAAAATCTAGTAGCTATTTAGGTACGCAGAAGACGAGCAAATAAAACCATGTACAATTAACATTGTACAAACTCATAATTATATGATTAGAAAAAAGAACAAAGAAAAAAAAACAAAACACAAGACATAAAAAATAAAAAAGTAGTCAATATTATTCTGCTCATGAGTGAGCGAGTTCTGGATGAGGCAGTAAAATGTCATTCGGCATATTTTCTTGTGTTCCTTAACACCTTTTCATTTTTCTCTTCATATCTTTATATGATGCATGCATGCATGCTGCAGCCAGACAACAAAAAACAAAAGGGAACAAGAAACAACACAAGAAGTAAAAGAAAAGAAGAAGGAGAACAAGATGTAAAGACGACAGAATGAAACAACACACGCATAATACATACGACATGTGTGTAATGTGCATGTGTGTAAGTACTTACTGTGGTCTTTTTAGAACAGGGAAAGTGTTCACCTGAATTCTCACAAGTACTACTACTTTACTACTACTTCTTTAACTATATATGATATGTAGTTAAATGGAGCTTGTTTCGATTTTCGATGCGATGCGAAGAGTCCACACACACATGAATGCTATAGAATATAGAATATGATGATACGAAATATAAAATGATATGATGATGATGCTTTATGCTTTATGTTCTTGGTTCGTGGTGGAAGATGGTTTTATTTCATCTATCTAAAATCTCCACTCTTGTTCATTGTTGTACATTGTACAATTACCATTTACCATTTACTATGTACAATGTACATGTTACATACTAAAGTGTTTTTATTAGATTGTTCAGTTTCTATTGTGTGTAGTATGTAGTGTCTAGAGGTACGTGTATGTACTAGTGCGAGCGTGTGTATAAAAGTTGTGTGTACTTTGCTTCCCTGTGCGACTCTACGTTATGTTTAATGTTTAATGTTGTGTATTGTGCATTGTGTATGGATATGTGTGCTGGTGCTCTCAAATTGAATTCACTCTCTTCCTCCTTCTCTTTATTTTGCAGACTCTCTAACCCAATTCAATTAAAAAGACCTACTTTGGACTCTCCACACTCAACACTCAATAAATACTCAATACTCTACACACCACTTTTTCGCATTTTGCAATGTACACTCAACACTCCAAACTAAAAATTCACACTGCTCCCTTCATCCATGTTTACTTTGATATCTTTGATATTCCGCCTCGTACCTATCATCTAGAGCCTAGAGTCTAGAGTCTAGTGTCTAGTGTCTAGTGCTCTCTTTTTTGTATTCCCTATTCCTCATCTTATTTTTTTTATTCTAGAAGAAATAGTACGCGTCCCAGTTAAAGGATAACCGTAAACTGTACATGGAAAAAACACGAGATAACTTTTCCTTCTTCAAAGACTTTTTAAACTGTAACTCTAAACTCTACACTCTACATTGTATTTTTATTTGTATTTGGATTTTGTATTTACATTTGTATTGATATCAAGTTGAGTTACGCACAGGATCTTTCAGTCTCTTCACTCTTCAATTTCAGCAGGAGGATCCCTTTAACAAATGCTGTCATTATTATTATTATTATTAGTTAGCTAATCCACACACACACACACATCGTAAAATAGTACAACAACAACAAACAGCAACAGTAATAAAAGCAACAATACTCTAATAATATGTACCGCTATGCCAGTCTAGTATAAAAAGAGTTGCGGTATAACATGTTTTATTTTTTACAGCCACTTACTTTTTTTGTTGTTACTTTATAATTCATAGCCAACTTGTCTCACACATCTTTTATTTCATTCAAAGAGAAAAGTGTCAACAGTTCTGGAAGAGGAACGTACTGTATGTGACATATGAGTACAAATGATTTGTTTTGAATTTGGGTCGTGATCGTCAATGCTAATTTTTAATTTACAAGGAAAAGTAAAACAACTAAAAAAGTAAAAAAGATTCAATAATCAATAATTCATCATCGCATCTTGAATCTTGAATACATTGAATATTGACTCTTCTAGATTAGATTATTTATTTATGTTTTTTAAATAAAATTTTATGGCGTATGAAAAGAACATTAAACATTAAACATGAAACGTGTTAAATTTTAAACAGTAAATACTAAAACTGACAACTGGTAACTGAGAAATCAGTCAACATGGTAGAGTAAATAAAGTTGTGCTAAATTATTTTTGCACGGAAAATTTGCAAAGGTTTATACACTATACACAAATATGAGTACATCTATCATCTATCTCTGCCTATTGTCTATACAAACATAATGTATATTGTATATTGTATGTATGAAAAAATTATCATGTAGGTTCATGAGGAACACGAGAGCATACATTCATACATAAATATCTACAGCAGTGTAGAGTGTAGATAGAACACAACTGTATACAGTACGCAGATACAAATTCAAATAGAAATACAACTGTACCTATTATGAATATAACATAATATGCTTACAGTTTATAATATCCACATCCATTCAAATCCAAACTACAGATTACTGATGCACTCCCTGCTCCTTTGTATCCTGTGTACAAAATATAAACTGTATAGTATATAGAGAATACAGCAAAATATGAAATAGGGATCTGAAGACAGAAGGCAGAATGAAGAGTACAAGAGTAAAGACACTGCAACAAAATACAAAGTACAAAATATGAGGATGACGTGGTGACGTGGTGCATACTGTAGATTATATACGTATAAATTTACACAGTGTACAGTGTACAGTGTGTACGAGCTCTGCTATGCTTTTTATCTAGTGTGTGTATCCATTATCTACATACTATACTGTACTGTATACAGTATACTATGTCTGCATAATGCATAAGTACTGGTCTGGCTAACTTAACTGTAGGATGTCTGTGTTTCTCTGTGTATAGAGTCTTGAGCTTTGAGCTGTCTGCTTTTGCATACATGTACTTTGTACAATGAAGATAGTGGATGTGCAGGAAAGGTGGAAAAGTAGATATGCAGGCCAAGTTAGAAAGTAAATCTCAGCATGGATAGTATAATATAGTATTACTATTTACTATGTACAATGTGGATTTGTCATGTTCACACTTACAACTTACGGTATAAGGTATAAGAAAAGCATGAAGAAGGATAATACATACGAATATGTAGGTAGCTCTTTTACGCATACAGCATACAATATACAACATATGTCTGACTTTTATATTGTATATAGATCATTCAAAAGCAGAGAACTGTACAATGTTCTCGATACTCGATATTCGATATACGATACTCCATGTCTGTCAACTGTCAAATGTCCACTGTCCACATTTTCATGTATCGCTAATCACTAATCACTATTGAGAACCAGTGGATTAGAATTAGGATCAGAATCCGCAATCCGCACCCGCCGTTGTCATTTGTCATCTGGATGAATTTTCATTTATTTATTTATTTTTTCACACATGTGTGTACATTGTACAATCAATTGTATTTTGAATCATTTCATATCTCATATCTCATACGTCAAAAGTCAAAATTTACCTTGTACTACAAAAAGATGATTTGGTATGTGGAGTAAAGTATACAGTATGAATTAAACATTAAACTAGAAGTAAAACTGATCTGTCATCTTTCATGTAGTAAATTTACTAGTGCAACACAAGGGATAAACGAATGAAAATGACAATGATAATGAAGATTTGAACGATACATTAATTATTAATTAGTAATTAGCTTTTCTTTGGAACAGAGAAGAGAGAATTAATCACACGTAATAAATAATATAGGACCATTTCATGTGGAAACACAAGGTACTTTTCACTTGTGACATGTGACACTTGACCTTTACTTCCACGTCCTACACATATGTCTCTATTGAACGGAAATACAAAGTATAGAAGACTGAGAATTGTTGAGGATGCACAGAAACCAGAAACGGGAATGCTAGTGACGACTAACAAATGAAAATGGAATATCTCCAGCAACTGACATTTGCAACCGCTGCTCAAGAACAGCCTAACAAAAACATGGATGATGAAGTGGTCTGTGAGATACTCTCATATTTTGTATGGATCATGAACTTTGATGTTTCAGGAAGCAAAATATTTTCAAACTTCAAACGTCAAGCTGTGAGGATTTCCTCAAAGAGAAAAGATGAACAGGTAGACGAAGAACCAAGATCTCAAGATACTCGACTGTCGTTCTCCTCTCCTCAAGCACTTTGTGTCTTTTGATATTAAATATATTATGCACTTTCAGTGTTCCAAGAAGACAGTACAAGGGGCATGTGGTTGGGAAACGAATATGAGTTTGAGTACGAGTAGAAAAACAGGAACCAGACATGTGAAGCGGAGATGAGACAAAACGGGAGGGGAAATTTCGCAAAACCAAGAACGCTCAAAGTTTTCAAAGTGGAAATTGAAAATGAGCCAAAAGTCAAAAGCCAAAAGTCAAAAGTCAGGTCTCAAGAGATGAAGTTACTGAAACAGAGAAGTGAAAATAATCTAGTTTCCCTCTCTTTTCCTTTTGTCACCATCATCAGTTCCAAGTTCCAGGAAAAGGGAAATTTAGAATTTAGAATGCACCTCAGTTTTTTAATGTTTTTGCATATTTACATTTTTTACTCAAAAAATTTGCAACCTTCAAATTTCAAATTTTTAAGGATTTTGACAGTCGTCAAACGTGTAATAAAATTACAATTATTTTTATTATTATGTTCTACAGCAGAATGAATTTACAATAGCAGGAAAACTATCTAAAAAAGAACGGAATAATAATTATTATTATATTAGTTATTTTTCTACGTGTTTGCTGATAAATGGCGTGTTTTTTGCTTTTTAATTTTTTCACTAATTATATATGTTTATCACAACTCACAACCACAACTCGCAGCCGAAATAAAATCATCACTTTTTACTTTGTACAAGACACAAGACATTGAAATCGGGGAAAGAAGAAAGGTGCCTGGCACCAACTGTTTTTTGCTTTTATCTTCTACATTCTATTTTCTATACAATTCATTTATACTTTATACTCAATTCCAATTCGGAATCTCCGTTGTAAAACACGACACAAGACACGAGAGTAAAAATCAATTACATGGGAAATATGGAAAAATTGAAGGCTGTATATTATAATATATTTTAGATCATAGAACATAGAGCGTAGAATATAACAAGTGCTATGTGTCAATCTCATGTGTCAATTTTTGTTTTCTCTATGTTATAAAAAATGAAAAGAAGAAGAAATTCAAAACATATACGTGTTTCTTTTGACTTTTTACAGTCTATATCTTGTACAATAATTCTAGATTCTAGACTCGGGTCAATAAATATCTCATTTAATGTACAATGCTACCTTCTATTTTATTTTGTATTCTGTATACATGTATGTATGCACAATGCACAATGACTGTGGTAGTTCGTATACTATAAATATTTGGTCGTTCGTGCTTCAGTCCTTTCATGTCAGACTTGAGTCTTTATTTCTTTTTTTAATGTACTCGAACTGAACAATAATAATAATATTCCTTTTCCAAAGTGTGTTTAGTATTCATATACAATATACAATATATTATGTATAATATAAAAAATATATACATGTATTAGAATTATGAGCACTTTGATACTTTTGAAAAACATTGACCGAAATGTATTGGCAAGCTCATATTGATTTTACACTGTCTTTATAGTCTCTAGTCTCTCAGTAGATAAAAAATAAAAACGAAGAATGTACTGTCTTTTCTATTTTCGGTATATACAAAAAAACACGGAGAATGCTATGTGCTTTCTCTTTCTACCTTCTACAGTTTACTGTAATATAGGTTGTAGACTGAAGATACCGGTTACCGGTACACAGTACAGCTTGATTGACTTCACATTTCAAGTTTTCATGGCTTTTTTCAAAGCTATCAAAGCTCATTTCTACTGTCTCTCTTCTCTCTATTTCATATTAAGGTGTACTCTAGTCTCTAGTGTTTTCCCTGCTTTTTTCAATACAAGTCGAGAATTTTCAAAACTTATCTGTAACGACATTTACAATAAAAAATATCATGGAACCGGGGAAAATTTAATTATTTCAATTTATCTAAAAAGTAGTAAATGATATTGTTTATCAAGAATTATAAAACTTTACTGATTTCAGCAGGAAAAAAGGCTATTCAATATTCAATGCTCATTGTTTTCAATTTCAAAGCTATAAAACTTGAAGGAAACTCTCTCGAGACAAGAGATGATTTTACTTGACGAAAATTGAAAATAAAGATTTGCCTATGGGTTAAAAAATTGTGTTTTCATATACATTCCTTTCAAATCGTAGTTGTAGCAAATGTTGGCTATTCATTATTCATCAAGGACCTTTTACTGGACTTTAAAAGAATAAAGTTTCAATGTTTTATACAGAATACGAAACTGATGAAAGAATAAAAAGAATGTAAAAAATTCTAATGTAGAGAGAACGAACATCTTAATAATATAATAATAATAATTATATATTATTATTATAAGAAATTCAAATGAGCCTTCGTGAAACATTTTTATAGTCAGTAAACCGGAAAGGCAATTTCTGATTATTATGCTGGGAATGAAAGAATTATAATTTATAATGATGCAGTAATATTCTTAGGAAACGTTAGAAATTTGCATAAAAACAATTCCTTGTTTACAGAACCTATGCAAAAATAATACTAGTGCCTTAAATAGTTGGAATTGTTTTTAAAATAAATACTTATTAACAAAAAATGACAGAAAAAGTATTATAATATTATTACCTTTTTTGGTTGACCTCAACTTTTAACTGATGAGATGATGTGGAACTTGGTACGGAAACACGGTATAGATAAACAAGTTGAAAGTTAAAAGTTTTTAAATAATTTGACAATTTTTTTTTAATTATTCACTATAAACACTTTTTAAAAGTTGACTTGAAATTCTGTTCTTTCATGTTGTTTAGAGTCGGAAAATGTTTCGTTTTGTTTTTTGTCTTTTGAGTTTTCTTTTTACACTCTTTAAAAAAATTGTTGTTCTCTTTACTCCAAATTAAATTCTTTTCAGTAACAATTTCAAACTCTATCCGAAACTTGGACAGTCACACAGTTCACAATAATAATTTTCGATGACGATACCGGTGACGATGATGTTTGTTGTATGTTGTATTTTATACTATAATAAAAGCTCGGTCTTCCCTGTCAACTTACAACTATAGTGTGTAGTAAGT
The DNA here is from genome assembly GCA_019776565.1 of Sminthurinus signatus. Lineage (NCBI taxonomy): Eukaryota > Metazoa > Arthropoda > Collembola > Symphypleona > Katiannidae > Sminthurinus > Sminthurinus signatus. The sequence goes on from JABASP010000724.1 coordinate 38,403, forward strand.
AATAAATACTTGATATTTTTTGTACACAAGCAAAAACGTAAGATGAAAAAAAAGATGGGCTTTTGATGTTGAGTGTTAAAAAGTAGATAATATTTTTCAAGGCTTCTAAATACAATATTAAATCCGCTTGCCGTGTATTCAACCTGTGAGAACATAAAAAAAGACGACAAAAAAATTATAATTTTAAATGAGAGTTATTTTTGGACACTCCAACATAATAATTATTGTACTTGTTTTTTAAGGATATTATGCATTATGCATTTTTGTGCCTAGATTTTAGAACTTTACTTCGATTCATTTCATTTCGTTCATTTTTTATCTTGTCTTCTCCAACAATAATAATAAATAATATACTACGCACATTTTATTGCTTGTTGTAAATGAGTCATTGTTGTTAAATCGTGATATGAATGTAAATCAAAACTATGTATTCAGTATTCACAAACAAAAAAGAGTTAGAGAATATCTTTATAGATGTAAAAAACTGAATACCTGTTTTATGTTTTATGCATTTATGCACAGTTAAATATATGCATGAATTTCATATTTTTCAATTCTATTTATAAATCTGTTAATAATATATAATATTCAATATACCTAATGGATTTCACGTGCACATGATGCATTGTGTCTAAATATTGTTGTTATATATTATAATGATTGATATAGCGCATCATATATGTATTATACATATCTCATAATTTTATGATAATTACACAAATCACAGGTTATAACAAAGTCCATGCAAAATATATTTACAAACTTTGTACACTGCAAATTACAAATTACAATTAGAGCTCCTGTTATAATAGAGCGTTATTAAATGAGAATGGAAATTTAAATTGAAGTGATATAAATAGTAAATAGCTCAACAGTCAACAGTCAACAGAGTCCACAAAAGTCAAAAGCACAATCTAAAATCTACACAACACATCTTAGTTAATTGTTACTGCGTTTAAAATGTAAATTACTAATTAACTTTGGCTTCCTATAAAAAAAAACAGGACCAAACCAGATTTTAGATTTTGGATTTTTTTTGTTTGAAAACTCGCGAGCATCTAAAAAGATTGGATACGTCACTGATACGAAACATTGAAATAATTTTTATTTTTCATGCTAAAGATTTTATGCTAGAAATTATTAGCATTATAAATTATAAAAGAAACTTTTCTTTTTATTTTAGAGCTTAGAGCTGTCCAAGGTTAAACTTGTTAGTGTTTTTAGAATGCTTTTGCGGCTTGTAAAATGCATTTTAGTCATTTACTATTGTTGTTTATGTCCTGTTTACTGATGCCTGTGTAAATTTTGTCCAGTGATTATAATGACTGTTACATAAATATAATATATATTACGGAGATCAGTTCCTAATTTCTAATCAAAAGTGAATTATTTTATGAATAGGAGCAGATAGGAGATCGATTACTCGTTATTCATCATTGTCGATAGTCGACCGTCATATAATAAAAGATTTTCTTAACAAGTTTTACATAAAATGATTACTCGTTATTGTATTTACTTTGAAATGGGATCTCTAAATAGATAAGGATGAGCTATGAGCTCAATAGGGAAATAATTTTGAATCTATCAAGTTGAGTTAATAAAGTACAATTCAATTTCTTTTTGGAATTTTCATCCTTTGAAAGTTTTTGAGAAGCAAATACACACAATTTATATAACTATACTTACTACGTACATTTGTTATACAAGTGGGAAATGAGAAATGAGTTGTTAGTGAAAAGTTTGAAACTGTGTGACATAAAGCATAAAACATAAAATACGTCTTACCTTTAATCAAGTTGATTTTCCCAAGAGAAAGAAAGTACAACCGAATATTTTGTTTATTTTTTTTGCCAGGAATCAGGAATAAAAGTAAACAGTAAAGTAAATTGGTCCTTCAGTACTCATGTAAAAGTAACGTAGAACATGTAAACACAAAACCAACTTGTAATTAGTAATTAGTTTTGATCTCAAGTTGCCTCACAATTGAGAATTGAGGAAGTTGAGAAATCAAATTACTTTTGGAATTGAAATTTCAATTCAAAGTTTTAGTATATGATGATTGATGATAATCAAGATTAGTTACTGTTTACTGTTTAACTTTGAAACAGAACAAACGTGAGCTTTTGTATTTTTATTTTATTTAGACTTTTTTCAGATTGTACGGTATAAGGTATAACATTTTTTGAATAATATTCTCACTTTTTACCTTGAAGCTTTTCAGTACTCAGTACTATTTATTATTTATTGGCTTTTGAAAATATTTTCCAGAAAAGTGGTAATTATTTAGTGTATAGTTTCTGGATCACAAAACAACTTGTAGAATGAGCTTATAATTGGATTTGGCATTTGGAACCTCAAACTGGAACTGTATTTTGTATTTTGTAATTGGAACTGAAATTGGGACAGTGCTCTATATTTATTTATATAAATTTACCGTGTATTTATTTTGCACAAAGTATGAATAAAAAATAAAATGGTCTGTATTGTTTTATGTATGAGTGATAAAATGTCGTGCTAATCTTTTCGTGTGTGGGTTGTACAGTATACAGTAGTTTGGCATAAATTATACAAATATTTATTAGCAAAACTGAAAAGAAGAAACTCCAAAGTATAATATATTTCAAATTTCAAATTATAGGCTTGTAACTTTTAATATTTCGCGTAACAGATAACAGATAAGCTAACACAGTTCCATGTTCCATGTCATCTCCTTTTTAAATTTTAAATTTTTAATTCTTAATGCTCCGCACACGAATGAAAAACTCGGCTTGAGAAGGACAGAACAAATTCGATACTATTAAATAATAAAGAATGTTTTACATTTCTTTTATTTGAACCAAAATGTTCAATGTTCAATATTCAGTGCAGTCAATCTAAAATCTATAATCTATAGTCCACACTCACGCAAAACAGGCAACAGGCAACTACGGGAGTGTACAAAGTTTAAATACGTAGTCAAAGACAAAAACAGCATCGTGTGAGTAGTGAGTAGGTCTTCTTGGCACGATCAACAAGAGAATTGTAAAAAAAGTAAAAAAGAACAAGAAAGTTGAATGTCTTCCATCTTAAATGAAACTTTTTTGCTATTTGCCCATCGTAAATATTTTTCCTTTGCCTATGTATCTATTATCTATGCTACACGTCGTACATAATATGTACTTTAGTACTTTTTTGTTCTGTATTACTAATACAGTAGAAAAAGTTGCTTGTTTCGTGTTTCATGTGTAACGTTCTCAAATCCCGAACACGGTACACACTACACCATCACAGAACTCCGAATTCCGAATGCCAAGTTCCGAATTCACCAAGCAGCACGACACTCAAAACTTGAAGACTGGAGTAGGTTGAACTTTCCTCGTGTATTTTCTATTTTCTTCCTCTCTCTGTACTCTGTATTCTGTAGATTCTCTGTACTTGCTCTTGATTCTTTACAGTCAACAGTTTTTATGTATGTTCTATTTTCTATTTATTGCATACTCCTACCGTTTGCTGCTTCATCTTATCATTTGTCATACATAATAAATAATAATATAAAATATAACATGTAAGAATATGCATATCATAAAGAAGCAACAGCCAGGTTTTTTTTTATCTTTAACCTACCTCTACATTTTTTACCTTTTTACTTTCTTCTATATTCAATATTTAAAAGTTCGGTGACACAATCAAGGTTTTATTTCTGTTTGCAAACGAGGACATTTTCTTTGTATTTTTTAAAGTCATTTTAAATTTCAAATATTTTATTCTTACAGCGTATAGCTTTTGATTTTCAGTATCCATTTTCCAGTTGACAACAAGTTTATAGTTTTTATCATCCAGAAAGCAAAACGTGATCCATGTAAACATTGAATATTGAACATGCAAAATGCGCATACATAAAACTGATAAAATACATGCTTAATACTTTTGTGTT
>JABASP010000725.1:0-42283 GCA_019776565.1 Sminthurinus signatus
TTGAATATTGGCGGGAAATTTGAATATTGGCGGGAAATTTGAATATTGGCGGGAAATTTGAATATTGGCGGGAAATTTGAATATTGGCGGGAAATTTGAATGTTGGCGGGATTTAATACTGGTGGGAAATTAGAATTTTGCTTACTCCCTAAACAAATCGCTGAGTAATTTTACCGCCATCTGGTGGCGGGTAACGGCTAGTACATGTGAATAGGTGTGTGTTTTGTTGGTGATGTAGTATGTTTAGTATTTAGTAGTGTGGATTCATTTTCAGTTTCTTTTGCCTTGTCTTGTGTTCTTGCCTTTTATTCTTGTATGCTGTATGCTCCAGGCGATATATGTTGTACGGGATTTTTCTTGCAGTCTCCGTTTCTCCATTCTTCAATATCACTGTATATTTGTGTATTTGTTGTATGTGGGATGTGGGAGTTTTAGGTGTAAGAGTTTTATAGAGTGTCTCGTCCACTTTTCTTCTTCTTGTTCATGGATACTGGATGCTGGATGCTGGATGGTAGATCCACCGTTTCCAGTTTCCAGCTTCGAGTGGAGCAAACAGAAAACAGAAAACAGAAAAGATAGAAAGGAGAGTCAAGTGTATAAGAAAAAAGAAAAAGTACAGGTTAGGAAAAGAATATCTACAATCTACAATCTACAAGGTACAATGTACAATCAAGACAGTGGAGTGTGTAGAATGTAGAATCCTGGAAGTTGGATGCTGGATGCGGAGGCGCAAGAGGACGTGATGAACTTGTTATTGTGATAAGTCTTGAATTGAGGTGATACATGAGGCCCATTGGAAACATTTCCACCATCTACTTCATGTTACTCCCTTCAAAAGCATAGAGATATAAGTATTATTTTATTATGTACTACTTGCTCCATTCATTCACCAGTCGGCAGTAGATATAACTCAAGTCTCCATTCTCCAGTCTCAAGTGCTATGATTAGCTACAACAACTAAATAGAACAGACTAGACCTATCACTTCCCTCTCTCTCACCAAACTCATTTATATCATTTCGGATTTCGGAACTCCTCCATTTTCCATCTTTTTGTTTCCCACGAATACGAATAAGAATCAGAATACGAGCAAGAAAGTTTCCCCTTTCTTCATTTCTTCCCTCTAAAAAATAATCATGAGAATAATAATAATAATACTTGTGAAGTATCTGTAACTGTACCAATAATTTTTCTTTCCCTCTTCCTCACTTTTTCTTTTTTTCAGCAAAACAATAGACGAGTTTACACTCTACGTTTTTATCCAATAACTTTTATTTGGAGTTTAGAGTTTAGAGATAGTAAATAAAAGAGGTTTATATTTATTATATTTCTATAATAATATACAGAACCAGAACCAGGAAATGCTAATGTATTTATTATTTATTATGTAGGCCTTGAATTTTCCTGGACTGGACTGAATACTCAATTGTTTTGTGTTTTGTGTTGGTAGTTGGTATTTCAATTTCAGCGAAAAATTCAGACTGGGAAACTCGGTGTTGGTGCGTGAACTAATCTTTGATTTACGAACCAAAGAAGAACGAGAAACGAGAGACAAGGACTGCAAAAAAAAATATTTTTTCTTGTGCACCCACATTCTTCACATTTCTTATTCCAGACAGGAACAAAAACCGAAAGAGAAAAGAAACATCCAAGGAGAAACTGAAGCAAAAGCGGAGAAGCAGTTGCATTCAAAGTCTAGAGTCGAGAGTCGAGAGTCGAGTTGAGAAATGGTTAAGAGCAGCCACACTCTCATTTTTAGTTCATTCTCCACGTGGACTCGGGACGATGAGGACGCCAAAGCTGGAGCTCGCCTGGCTTTTGCTTTTGCTTTGATCGGATCGTGCTGTTTTGTGCTGTGTATTTCGTGTTCAGTTTGGTGTGGTTTGTTTCTTGATTCGCAGTGTTAACAGAGTGAACAGTGAACCGTGAATATTGACTGTACATTTCTCTTTAGATTGTAACTTGTGAATTGTGGATATATTCAGCATTCAGTGCAAAAGTCAAGAGGAATGGTTAAACACATTACACGATCCACCTTGTGCTTCCACGACGATTAATCTACGTGTTTCAACCTGTCACTTTTTATTCTTGTTGTTGTTGGCCAGGTCGGCGGGCGGTAATTTTTTACACAGTCTCTTGTAATTTCCCCTACAATCTAAAATCCACGCTGTACACTTTATACTTGAGACTGAAATTAAAAGCGAGTTGAAAGAATCATTCGGAAGTTTGTAAAATAATCTAAATAAGTTTACATACGCACATTTGAATTTTCACTTCCTCTGTTTTTAAAAGGATAAAGTTCCCAAACATCAGTTTTCTGATTTTTTTCTCAAGTCAAAAGCTATCAAAATTCAAACTGGTGTTGTGAAAAAAAAAGTCAATAAAATTAAAAATTCTTCACCATGATTTTCTGTTTCGTTTGATTGTGAGTGCATCGTGAATCTTGAAAATTAAATCTTTCCCGCTGAAACTGCAGCTGCATAAATTTGTGTTATTTTATAATAAAGTTGAAAATTGGATAAACTGATATTGAACTTTTAAATTGTTTTGACTTGTGACTCTTTAAATTTGTGGTTCTTCTGAGTGTTGAGTGTCGAGTGTCGATTGTTGAGTTTGTGGTTTGGTTTAGTGGATTTTGTATTTTCATTTGAGATAAGATGACATGGTAATAATAAATACGGATACACACGTGTCTCGGAAAATGGGATAAACAAGAGCAAAATCCATGCAGCATGAAACATCTCAAATCTCAAGACTCAAGATGAAAATGAAATGAGCAAGAGAATTTGACTTTGAATGCCTACACAAGAAAATTGAAAATGACGGGAGACGGGAGTCTGGATAGAAAATCCCATTAGAGTTTCCCCTTGATTTTCCTGCTCAACCTCCAATATTATTCGAGTCATCATCATCAATTTGATTACAGACTCCTGATTACATTTTGTTACTCATTATTTGCTTTTCGGTAGTCAGAGGAAGAAGACTCCAGAGAAAATACTTGTAGCAGAAGGGAGAAAGGAGAAGATGACTTGATACTTGATGGCTTCATTGATGAGGAGGAAATTGTCTTTGGAATGGTTAATTACAACAGTCAGTGATCATTGCCATCGTCATTGTCTTTGTCATTGAACGGCATGGGACGAAAAGAAAGTACGGAAGCATCTGAACCCGAATCAGAATCAGAACCAAAAGACCAACCAGCGTCATGTCATCCGGAGAATTAACTGCGGAACAATTACAACAACTCTATTTGTGCAGCCTTCTCTTGGGTCGGAAACGGTACGTTTGACGTTTTACCTTTTATTTCCACCAAACAAAATACAAAATACTTTTCTAAATTAATACCTTTATTTAAACATTGAACAATAAGCAGTAATCAGCAATCAGTAATCAAATCTCTTTGTCTTGTATTTTGTAGCATTTCTCTTATTTATTATTTCTATTTCTATTTAAAATGTTCTTGCCGTAAAAACCATCGGTGTTTTTACTTTTACTAGGATTTAGTATTTAGTATTATTAATTATTTTAGCTTTGCATGTCATGTGAAAATGTGTAGCTTTATATTTTATATTGCATGTCTATTTTATTTTAGTTTATTTTACCTAGACAAATGAGAAATGATTCCAACTAATGAAAATGGGAAATGAACCTCATTGTCTTTTTAATTAGAAGAGGAACATGAGTTATTTTACAATGACGGTGAAAATGGGAAATGGGAAATGAATTTCAACTTTTCGCTCTTCTATTTCATCCACAATCCAAAATCCGCAATCTACCAAAACTAAGTACGAATGGCAAATGGCAAATGGGAAAATTCTTCTTCATGTACAAATTTACTAAATTTGATTTGATGATGACTGACGACTGAAGACTGCCTGTATCAAATGTAAAATAGAAAATAGACAATCGACTACATATTTTATGCATAAAGTAAAAGATAAAGTAAAAGTAAAATAGAGTTGATGTGGATTGTTGGCTGTCGGTTGAAGGTGATCGGTGATGATGACGTGAATTGTAATTATACTAAAACCTAAAACCTAAAAGTAATTTTTAGTGTGTGGTGGATTCCAGATTCTAGATTCCAGAAAATCCCGACTTTCTCCAGGAGAAAGCTTTCACAGAATTCAAATTCTAGAATCTAGATTCTAGACAGAATTTTGATGGAAACTTACCCAACTCATCCAATACTTTTTCCAGTTGGGAAACTATCACTTTTCCCTCTTTTCTACAATGATGATGGTGAACGGTGAACGGTGAACACGGTTGTTAAATTAGTGTATTCTAATGTATGCTAAAATCCCATGAATACATTTCCAAATACCAAATACTTTTACTTTTACCTTTACATTTACAGTTGAAAGTTGGAGCTATTTTACTTAGTGCTTACTTTCCTCTGTACTCTGTACTCTGTAGATTGTGGATTCTCCCAGTTCTCAGGTCTGCGGTTTACTCGTTACTCGTTACTTGTAAAAGAAAGATTTTCCCCTCTTCTCTAAACTTTCCATTTCTGTTTTCTGTTTCATGGGATATCTTTTACTTTTTTTCACCAATCTTCCCAATGTGTACAAATGTAATGTATATGTTTAGTGTGTATTTAATTCTTGGTGAAGAGTAAAGTGGCCTCGTGTCTGCTGTCTGCTGTCTAAATTCTAGAGTTTAGAGTTTGGTGTGTTGTACAAAATGTGACGTGTGAATTTGAGAAAGGTAAAACTTTGTTTCTACGCTGTATAATCACAATTCACAATCACAATCCAAATACGAATACGAATAGTTTTTCATTTTCATCTTTCCAAGTTGAGGTCGTTCCAAAAAGTCACAAGAACTCTCAACCAACGAACCAGCGAACCAGAGAACCAGAGAATGAATGAATGAATTTCATCAAGAAAGTAACTTGTAACTTGTAAAGTGTATCACCAACTTTTACATTTTACATGGAAACAAATTTAGGAAAATTAAATATGAGAAACTGTTCAAGTTCCAAAATTCCAAGTTTTCCTACAAAAATATTATAGATGTACAAATAAATCTATAGATTCTAAATTGTACATAGAAAATAGAAAAAGAAAGTTAGAGCTTTTAGTATGTTTTTAATGCTGCGCACTTTTTCACAGCTGTTCAAGTTTATGCCCAATGTCAATGCCAATGCCATGTTGATGTTGATGCGGATGTGGATTCCCCTGGAAAAGTACTTACTTTAATCCTTAATCCTTAATCCTCGTCAATATCCCGACATAGACATCGACATCGATATCGGTATCACTTTGCCTTTGCCTTTGTAGATTGTAGAAACAAGTTTCTCTTCAAAATAAATCCATATGAATCATATGGACACGTTTGCACAAAAGCACAAAGTAGAAAAGTAAAAAAGTAGAAAAGCCCAAAGTCCAAAGTCCACATGACACATGAGTACAGCTTATCAACGGCTTAAAAACTAGGTAAAAAGTAAAAAAGTAAAAAGTAAAAAGGTACGATTATATAGAATATAGATGAAACTTTGAACTTGGAGCAGGATAAAGAAAACGCCGAAAAGAGAAAAGAGAAGAGAGAAAATAGAAAAGAGAGTTGATTCTTTTCCCCCTCTCTCGTTTTCTCTTCATTCCAAAATCTTCATCCTCAATCCTCAATCCTCACTCGTCACTACTGAATAAATACAACAGACGACAGAGTGGAAACAAATTCTCATTTAGAAAAGCCTTTTCTCTTTTCTCTTTTCTCCTTTATTATTCTTTCCTCTTCTTCTTGTTCTCCTCTTTTCTTTGTTGGTTTCTATTTCGTCATAATGAAAATTGGTCAGGGTTCTTCTTGTGGATTGTGGATTGCGAATTGTGGATTGTGGTTCTATATGAGAATTCCCCAAATTACAAATTACCTTCAACCTTCAATAGTACAGCGTACACGGAATACGGAATATTATTATGGCCCAGCCCACCTTATAATTGAGCCCACTCAATTTCAAACAATTTCAAACCAAACCAAACCAAAAACATAGAAACCGTAAACCGTAGCTCGTAGTTTGTAGTTTAGGAAATTAAAATTATAGTTGTAGTTTAGACTTTAGACTTTAGACGTTAGACGAGGTTTTCCATGTAAAGGTGGATGTGGATGCAGATGCTGATGTAGACATGTAGACATGATAAAGAGACAACACTAGACACTAGACATTAGACACTAGACACTAGACATGCATAAGTATTTGCACGTACGTCCTCTAAAATTCACATAGAAGCACACAAACGTCATTCCAGTTCCCAGTCTCCAAAGACTACGCAAAGACAAATCTATGCCGAGTGCAGAGTGCAGAACACACACGTTGAATGTTGAGGATTGAGCATTGAGGATTGAGGAACATGGAAATGTGAATTCATAGGCACTCGGTGTAAATGTAAATGTAAATGCATTTGTACATTTGAAGCAATAAAACCATGTGGATTCAACCAGTCATTTGGCACTTGGCATGTTTTACTCTTTTGAATTTACAATTCAGGCTCTAGAATCTAGAATCCACCTAGATATTTACATACAGATTTCTGTTTTGGTTTCAAATTGCGGATTGCGGAAAGGGGAAATGCTTTTGTGGCCGATGGCGATGGCGATGGCTATGTTGTGGCTATAAATGTACATGTGTGTCCTTTAGCATATGCTCAATTTTCCACTGTAAAGAAGGCTCAAGATTTGAAACGGAGGAGCGGAACAAGATTTCAAACTCAAAACTCCAAAAGAGGGATTTCCTCTCTCTTTTCTCTTTTCTCTTCTCTCTTCTCTCTTCTCTTCAAAATAGTTTTAACTGACGCAACTGTACATTTTGTACTTTGTACATTGAGGATTTTGTAACGGTGTAACTTTAAAATTATTCGTCCAAGTCGGAAGTAGTCATTTCTCTTCTGTGGATGTCTCTCTCGGGAAACATTTTCACATTCCTATTCATTCTAAACTGTTTTTATTTTTTTTCATCTCTCTCTCTCTCTATTTCTCTCTATTTCTAGGATATTTCTCTATCTGTCTGTCTCTGTCTCTGATATTACCATGAGTTTCTCTGTACTCTGTATGCAAAAATATAAAATATATAGGTGTACGCTGTATACTTTGTATTTTGTATTTTGCCTCCCACTCACCATTTCATTTCATCTCATCTCATCTCATTTCAAATCCACTCTTCATTTCATTTTGTTCCCTTTCCAACCAAACCGTGACAGAACTGAATACAGAGTACAGAAAAGAGAGTACAGGCTAAATGGCGAATATCTGTATGTTCAAAATTCAAAAGGTTTTCATGGAAAAAGAAGGAATCCGAAATCCGAATAGTAATAAAACCAGAGGAAAATCAAATATGATACTTTGTGTAATGTACAACGTACAACGTACAAATGAATGAGCACTTTCCACTCTCCACTCTTCACTCTGCACATGTATATGTATTTATTGCACATGATGTCGTAATATATGGACTCATTACTATTAACTGCAACAGCTTAGATCCTCCGACTCGCCGTAACGGATTAAATAGATGACGGAAGCAGAAAATGGAGACAGACAGACACACAGAAGAAGACAGAGAAATAGAAGAAGATAGAGAGAAAAAGATAGAGAAATCTTGACTAACTCCAACTCCAATTTCAACTGGCTTTTCAGTTCAAAATCTCTCTATTCTCTATTATTACAAACTATACAAACTAGATGATACTTTATGCTTCATTTTATTTTAAAGGACGTACATGAAAAAGCTGAGGATATCTAGTTCATATTAGTCATATGTGTAATGTTTAGATTGTAGATTCAAGATATGAGTACTTACATTTGAGACATGTGCCTCGTGCCTCCTGCCTTCTGCACAGATAAGACGGAGTTTGGACTTTCGGAGTTTTGGAGTAGGAAAAAAAGAGAAAAAAAGAATTTGGGTGTTTTGAGTTTGGAGCTTGAAGGAGCTCGGAGTCGGAGTCGGAGTTGACTAAGTGTTCGAGATTCTGAGGTTCTGAGGTTCTGAGGTTGTACTAACAGTTGACACAAGACACGAGTGAGGAGCACCCAAAATCCAAAACCCACAACACACAACTTTTCACTATTTCCTATGACTACGTCGAAAAATAGTAAGGAAATGTTACAGAGTCCTGAATAGTGTAGAGTTTAGAGTTTAGAGTGTGGAGTGAGCGTGATTGGCCTCAATGATGTGCAAGTACAAGTACGAGTACAAGAAAAAATCTGAGAGTTGAAAAGTTGAGAAACAAAAATGCCTGTAGAATCTAGACGTGAGACGCGAGACACGAGACGCTAGAGTTTCATGTCTAGATTCTACATTCTAGATTCTAGATTCTAGAGTCACCCAGAGTTAAACTAACGAGAAACTCTTAAATCCTCTTAAATCCTCCACGATGCGAAAACATATCAGACCCACACACCACGCCTCACGTTCACGTACACCCAAACCCAAACCCAACAAAAGTAAAGTAAACCAAGTTGTGGTAATGTGTAACTTGTAGTGTGTGGCAAACGGATATCAAAATAGTTTAGTAAGCAAGTTACAACCAACTTTGTTATTTTTCTCATAGAAATTTCCTCTCCTTTTTTCCCCTGTCTACAGTTTACACCCACAAAATACGTGTACTCGTACTTTATTTATATAAGGCATTGCTCCTTAGGAGTTTCTGTGTCAATTGTCAATGTATCTTCTATCTTCTATATCTCTTGTGGTGTGTAACATGCAAAATGCATCATCTTAAGCACATTTTACTCTTTACTTGTTTCTGTTTTGCTCCATATTTTCATAGCCCTCGTATTTTTAAAACAATCCGTCCGTTTTGAAGCGTGACATTATACTTTATACTGTAGATTTTAGATTTTTCAAAATGCAAACAAAGAACAAATCGATCCAATCCAAAATTTAGAGCCAGAGCATTCATTGAGAACATTCCCATTTCCCATTACAAAATTCATCATCAGGTCACCAAAATTTAATGTGAGATGTGAGTTGTGAGTGACGTGGGATTTCTCAGAATTTACCTTTATGTGAACATAATAATAATAATTCTTACATTTGCACAAATACAAAATACCGCGAATACCGCAAATTCTGAATCCGGGATTTTACGATCAGGACATAAAAGTCAAAATTCACCATGAATAATAATTAATTTGTACATTGTCATTTGGTATTCGTATTTTCTAAATTATTCTAGTGCACACGGCGGAGCCATTAATCAAATTCAAAGCTCATATTCTTTCTCCTTGTAATTTATTATGTACATAAAAGTGTGCTACTTTCCTCTTATTTACTGTTTACTATTTACTCGTGATATTTACACTTTACACTTTACACTCACATTTTATTTGAAATGCTGTCTCCTGTCTGCTGTCCCACTCCCGAATCTAGAATCCAGAATGACTTGTAGCTTGTAGCTTGTGAAATGGAAAATGGAAAATGTGGCATGCTGAGAATTACTTGTGTATTTTATGTTGTTTGTTGTCATGTTTTGTAATACAAAATTTGTATATTATGTGTCCTTTGAGCTTTTGAGCTTTTGAGGTATCCACCAAATCCAAATCCAAATCCCAATCCGTAATCCATATTCATTTTCGCATTCGTATTCGCATTCGCATTCGTATTTTGTATTAATACGGGATTTGGAAATATCCTTGCAGTTGTAGTTTGCAGTTGATAGATTGTTACATCTTGTACATTTTAGTACCTATCGCAGATTTATTGTGACGGGAGACGGGACATTTCTACGTACAAAATGTACAGAGCACAACAAGAGTACAGTGAAAGGGAAAAGGTGAAAGGAAGCTTTAGAAAATAGAACTGGAGCTGGAACTGGAAAAACAGGCCACGTCACACGTGTAATAAATTTAGAATGTAGAATGTAGAAATGTCTGTGAGGAGATGAATTGAGCAAAAGTCTAAAGTATGTGCCATGTGCGAGAACTTATTTATTGCCAATTGCCAGCCTATAAAACTAGAGTTATTTCAACATTCAACATTCAAGACTCAAGATTCAAGATTTCCTCTCAACTCATAAATATCTGTGAAGAGGGAAAAGGTATCTATAAAAGGTACAAAAGAGTTGGGATGCAAAAGATGCAAATGAAATAAAATGAAATGTGCTTTGAATTTTACTGCATGTAAAATGTACATGTATAGTTTTCTGCTCTCAATTCCAGTTCCTGGAAAATCATGGATTTTGGATGGATTGGTTTTTGGGCTTTTGAGTTGTTTGTCTACTGTCAAAAGTGTCTAACAAATCTAACAGCTAACAATATTTGTGCAGAGTGAAGTGTGAAGTGTCATTAATGCATGAGATTTGAAATTATTCATTACATATTCATGTTGTTTTCTCTGATGCTTGTTTTGATTTGAAAGCTTGGCGTGGTTCTTGCATGTAGCATTTAAATAGGATGAATATGTAAAGTGTAAATCTTGGATAAACAATGCAAAATTATGCTCAATGCTCAATGCTCAATGCTCAATACGGAATATACCATTTATTTATTTAGAGTGTTTACTTTTACTTTTGCTGAGGCATAACAGATTCAGATTACAGATTACAGATGATAGAAAATTTACTGTGCATCAAGAACCAAGAATGAAGAATCAAGACACTTGAATTGAAAATTGAATGTGTAATGTGTAATTTATATTTTATATTTTACAGAGAGCAGCCGATATTTTCCACATTTGCCCATGTGTTTCACATTGATCCGTCGACGAAGCGGAGTTGGGTGCCGGCCTCCACGACCGCTGTACAAATTTCCTTCTTCTACGACTCTTCCCGGGCTCTCTACAGAATCATCAGCGTCGAAGGAACCAAAGTAATCCAACATAACATTTTCAGTCTGAATTATCTTTAACATTTAAACATGTTTTCTTATTTTCATACACGTGTACAGCGACACTTTATGCTTTATATTTTTTGTAGTATTTTACAAGAAAAAAGCTCTTCAAAATTCAACATTCAAAAGTCGGTCCAAAAATAACAAGAGAACAAAACACAAGACGGATTTAAATGACAGGAAATCTTGTTTTCCTTTTGATTTTTATGGGTGTAAAATGTAAAATGTAAAATACTTTCATATCATGTTTTTACAACTGTTTTACGTCCTCGATTCTTGATGTAAGAATTGCAAGTTTCTCGAGTCTCGAGTCTCGAATTTCATTGAGTAATCCTCAATTTTTCTCAATTCATGTCACTTTTCTCTCCACTGCTTTTTTATATAAGCTCTTTGCTCTTTGCTCTTTTTGTTATGCACTTTGAAGCACTTTGAGCAATATGTTTTCATTTCCACTCATGTCGATCTTCCATTCTCGATTCTCGATCCTCCATTCTCAATTCTAAATCCGTGAACAACAAAACTTTGTACAATCTACAATCTCCAATTTTACATTTTACAGTTTGTATTTTCTCACAAAATATTCAATATTCAATATAAAAAGCTATAAACACGAGTTGTAAAAACCTAGAAACTAGAAACCAAAAGTCAGAAGCCAAAAGCCAGCATCTCCGTTGTGCTCGTACATCAACATCGTCATCGTCATTGTACTTTTTCTGAACCAAGAATCAAGATTCCATTTTATTATGTCACTTTTTAGTTTTATAGAGCTCAAGCTTTGATTTTTCTCACCCTTGTACAATGTACAAGCATTTGTAAAACAGAGAAAAATAGAAATAGAAAAATAGAAAAGAGAAAGAGCCACATTGCGGTTGGCACTGTTGAATTGTTGTTACAACTTTAAGAAAAAATAAAAAAGCAGGGAGAAAATGGAAAATGGAACAAACCAGAGACGAAGAGAAGAAAAAAGATAAAAGATGTAGCAAAGTTTAGTTTAGTTTAGTATTTTTTCTTCATGTTTCCATATTCGTATTCGTGCATGTAACTCTATGTAACTTTGTGTACACATCGCTCAAAACTGGAACTGGAAAGCTCAAAGTGAAAATCCCACAAAACACAAAATGTCCCCCACTTAATATGTATGGGAGGGTGTTCATATTTATGAATACTTTATACGTGAGGACGTGAGGACGTGTGGAAATGTGGTTGTGGATTTGGATTTGGATTTAGATTTTGGATGTACATGTAAAATGTAAATGTATTTTGTCCGCGTAATCGTAACACCATTGAAGACTCAGCTGTTTCCGTCCCGTTTCTCCGAGAACAATACCGATCTGAATACAGATGCCAATACGAAATCCAACACAAAATCCACATGGTATAACATATAACATATAAAACACATAATATAATATAGGTGTGTATAAATGTACTGTAGCTTTTTTAGGAAGAGTGTCAAGCGTGGAAGATGAGTGTCAAGGAATTTCCTCCCGTTGGTCAAGTTATACCTTTCTCCTTCTCTTTCTTCTTGTATCTTGTGTTCTTTCTCCCTCTGCTCTGTAAATAGTAAATACATGTACAATGTACATTTATTTTACATAGTACATATTTTGTAGGGATATGAAAATGCTCATGAATATTATTATATAGATACAAGGAGGAAAACTCTTACATTTTTATACAGTCCAAAAAAATGTATTATAACATCCAGAATCCCGAATGCAGAATGCAGAATCCAGGAGAAAGGCGAAAGGAGAAAGGAAAATAAAGGGAATTCTTTCAAAATTCCAAAAAGAAAGTGCAAAAAGTGTATAGAGCCTTTTGTCTGTGCTCTGTGTGCTTTACACTCCATTTCGAATGGAAAAAGACAAGAATATGGTGGATCGTAAACATAATCTTATATTACAATTCCAATTCAAAATTCAAATTCACGTGAAAAACATGGATATTTTTATACACACTTTGTTTATTTTTCCCTTCTGTTTCATCGAATTCTTCTGGATTCTCGATTCTGGATTCTGGAGAGCCGAGAAGAAAATACACTGTCTATTTCTCAATTTCTCTGTTGTCTATGTCTATTTGTAGTTTGCACATTTACTTTTATTTTTATTTCTATTACTCTAAACTTTTGTGTTCTTTGCTGTAAAAGGAAAACATAAAAGGAAAAAAAATTGGACAATCTGTATAAAGTAAAAAGTATAAAGTATAAAATAAACATGTGTGGATTGTTTAGGTACTAAAATTTCATACACTGTAGATTTTAGACTGTACTTTGTACATTGTACATTTTACATGATAATACACAAAGAAAGAAAAAAAGTTGTTGAAATTTGAAATTTGAATTTCCCATTTAATTTTAGAATTACACCGAGTTTAAAAGGTGAATTATGAATTATGAATTATGAACTACAAATTATTTACTAAGAAGTTTCAATCAGGTAGCACACATAAAAAATAGTTTACATCAAAAACTGTGTAAAATGAAAACAGAAATAGAAATGCACAAAAGTACAAGAAACAAGAAGTTCAAACAGGAGAAAATTATGATGAGGATTTCATATTTTACTTGGTACATAATGAAAAAGATGTTCAATATGCAGATGAGATTGACAATTTACAATTTACAATCAAGAGACGTTGAAAACTGAAGCCCATTTATTATCATCATATTGTATTTTGTATTTTGTACTGGCGTCAAGCCAAAGTACGATTCCAATTCCAAATCCGAATCAAAGCACCTTGGTTCAAATTATGTTGTATAAAAATATCTAGTCAATTTTATTTGTAACGAATTTCAAATCCAAGATCAGAGGACAAAAATACAAAGGTCCTCTCAAGTCTCAAGTCTCAAGTCTAGAGTCTAGAGCTTGAGCTTTGAGCTTGAGTTCAAAAAGAGTGTTTGGATTTGAGAGTTATTTCCTGGAACGAAATACGAAATGGAATGGCGTGACACTTGACACTGATGTCTTCATCTTGTTCTTCTCTCTTCTACATCAACATCAACATCAACATTTGTATCAATCCTTTACATAACACTTTTCAGACAACCTAGAAACGAGATAAACAACAAACTACAAACTACATGTAGCTTCTCAATTCACAACTCACAACAGCACTCAGTACAAACTACAAAATAGTTGCAAAATGATCTGTCAGTGTCTGGAAAAGTTGAATTTATACTTTATACTTTCTACGTTGAATTGGATTCGGGAAATGAATGTGAGATCAAATGGACACGTATCTTGTATCTTGTATCTACAAATACAAATACAAATGGAGGAAACAGAGGACAATAATAATAATAATAATCTTGTCGATGATGACGCTGACGCTGACGATGACGACGTGTATCAAAAGTATCAAGTGTCTTGAGTCTAGACTCTAGAGTCTAGAAGTTGCTGAAACTTGTATATTATAAAAGTAAAAATGTCCACAGTCCAAAGGACAAAGTACAAAGTACAATCTAACTTTTTTTCTTTCTTTCTTTCTGTCTGTCTGTCTTATTGCTGTTGTTGACAGGCTGTTATCAACAGTACGTTGTCGCCGAGCATGAATTGTACCAAAACGAGCCAAAAATTTTGCCAGTGGTCCGATTTGAGAGCCAACACGGTGTACGGTCTCGGATTTCCTACAGAAGCTGAACTGAATAAAGTAAGTTGCACAAAATACAAAATGCCAAAAAAAAAGAAAAAGGAATTGACCTCAAAGCCAAGAATTTCATTCTACATTTTATCTTTTTTATCAGTCCATGTGTTTATACTTAATACTTATTGTCCATCGTTTTCTTTCTTTTTCTCTTTGTAATATGTAATATATGCTCAAATAAATCTAGAATCTAGAATCTATAGAAAGAAAAAGTATTTATTTTGATGGATTTATCCAAACTTTCTACTTTCCCTCAATCTCTTTTTTTTTCTTGACTCGGACAATTTTAACGATAACGAGCCAAAACAATAATTAATTGGAAAGAAAATGATATTGACAATTTTCTTCGAATAGTTTGCAGTTCTTCTCCTTTTTCTTTTTCTTTATCTGCTAAAATACTAAAGTACACATTAAATCTATAAAAAATCTAGAATGTGAAATATATTATCTATAATAATAATAATAATTATTAGTTCGCAATTGACAATGAGATTAATTAAAAGGATAAATTTTATCAAGGAATTAATCTATATTTTTGACATACGAGTTGAGAGGATGGCCATCCATATCAATAAAATATTCGTATTCGTATTCATATATTTTTGACATACTTGATAAATTGTTCCAATTTAATTGAAGGTGAAAATAATGTGAGTTTTTCTTCTTCTTCTTCTTCTTCTTCTTTTAGTTTATAGAATACTTCCAAGAAGTAAAAGAAGCGAGTCGTACTTCGAGTAAGCATGCATCCCCACAAGTAAGTGTAAAAGGGCAGGTTCCCAATACCAATTCCAATACAAATACACAAACGAATCCAAATCCGAATCCGAATGCTGGACATACTGGAAATTCTGGTAATTACGTTTGTGGTCCACCTCCTTCAATTCCATTGCCAGCCATCCCACTCCCCATCCCAAACCCGCCATCTGGTGCATCACCCATGACCCCTCGAAGTCAAGCACTCAAACATCAGCAATTACAACAAAGATTGCAACAACAGCAACTTTTACAACAAAAGGGCGGAGGAGGAATTCCTTCCTCTTGCTCCACACCAACTCCAATTCCAAATCACTCCACAACTACGAATGTGACAAATGGGAAAGAGGAGTCGAATCACTTGACAAATAATAGAAATGACTCCAATGCCAATGCCAATTCCCTCTTGAAAAGTGTAACCAATTCCCCTCATTTAAATCCCCGGAGTCAAAGTGTGTCTGGAACCTCCACGCCTGGAATCACTGATAGTCCGAGACGCTCACATGGTCACTCGCATGTTCATGGACACGGCGGGAAAATGGACAAACAGGCTGCAGACAACCAATTTAAATATGAAAATGAAAGACTAAGACTTGCTCTTACTCAGAGGTAAAAAAAATCATAAATAAAATATATTATTATTTATCCTTGTTTTTTCTATTTATCCTTGTTTTTTCTATTTATCCTTGTTTTTTCTATTTATCCTTGTTTTTTATTTATCCTTGTTTTCTATTTATCCTTGTTTTTTATTTATCCTTGTTTTTTATTTATCATTGTTTTCTATTTATCCTTGATTTTGTATACTTTGATTTTTAACCCTTGTCAATTTTTTACATGTATTTTTTTGTAGCTCAATAAATGCCAAAAAATGGGAAGTGGAGCTGTCAACACTCAAGACAAATAATGCTCGACTCACAGCCGCCTTACAGGAAAGTACGGCAAATGTGGAGGAATGGAAGAAGCAACTCCAGTCCTACAAAGAGGAGAATCAACGTCTCAAACAGAGAACTCTGGAGGCTGAAGCAGCCCTCGGAGATGCAGATGCTGCAGCGGAACTCGCCAAGGAAATTGGTCTGATGAGAGATAAGATTGACATGTGTCAACAACAACTGAACAGTAAAGAAGAGGAACTGGTCCTCATGAAAGAGAAAATGAATTCTACTTCCTCCGATGGAGGAGATGGATCCAAGGTTCAATTTTATCTCCATTCTACAACATTTATTTTTATATGTAGTATGAAATAATATTACACTCTCAATACTCAATATTCATAGACCTTAAAAGATTACTGATTAAAGTACAGTAGATATCTTTATAGATAGTTTTTTTATACGAGAAAAGTTGAACAATATTTTACCAAAGACTTTTGTACTACTTTGTAATCTCAATTTTCTCAATATAATTTGGATTTGGAATGTAATTTAATGATAAAATCTTCATATATCAGATATATAAAACATATGCTATACGTGATGACATGAACTATATAATATGTACAATCTAAAATGTTTCTTTGACTTTCTAGGAGAATGAATTAAGAATGACTTTACATCAAGTCCAGGCGGACTTGGATCAAGCTTTAGGAGCTCAAGAAACTCAAAAGAAGGTCCTCGAGGCTCTCAACGCACAACTTGCAAAGAAAGTTCAAGATTTAGCTGGGATTAACAAGGAAATTACTGTGGCTTTGCAAAGTTCAACTTGAGAGGAAGAACAAGAAGAATGAGAAGAAAGAAGAACCAAAGAATGAAAAAGAATTATTATTACCAAAAAGAACCAAAGAAAATACATCCATCATTCTCATCCACATCTTTGTCTAATGTCTAACATCTACAATCTACAGATAATACTATTGAGATAACTTTCTTTTGATATTGCGGATTAGGAATTAGAGACAGATCAAAAGAAACTACAAAAGAAATTGACATTAAATGTTCCCAAGTTGTACATTGTACACATACTTAGATTTTCTGATAACTTTTGTGGATGACAGAAATGCTTATAAATTATAAATTACAAATGTGGTTCATGTGAGAAATGAGAAAGTTTAATTTCAGTAAATGGCATGATATTAGATATTTGATATTTAGTCAACTCTCTTCCAAGTCAATTTTATTCTAATATTTTCATTAAATGAAAATTATTAAAAAAAAACAAAGGGGAAATGTTGATACTTGATACGGTAAAACACAAAAGATAAAGCTATATAGTCAACTATTTTACAAAATGTTATATTGTAAATACTATTAATTTATTTAGAAAGTTTGTAAATAATTAAGAATAATTTTAGATATATACAAAATACACAATACACAACATTCAATGTTCTAAAAATATACTATACTCAACTTACAGTAATTTATAATTTACTTATAAAATGTATCCATTACATCCATTACTTAATTTATATAATCCATTCCCACAAAGTGGAGAAAAGGGAAAAGAAAATGCTCACTCTTGAACAGAAAAAAAGTAGAAAAATATGATAAATATTATGATATTTTGTGGAATAAAAATAGATATTTAGACGTAATAATATTAATACCATACGAATTACAAATATGTTATTATGTACTTTAGCCTAAATTATGTAACAAATAGTAAAAAAAAGTATTATATAATGAAAAGAGTCTATATAACGACCTTAACAAAATATTACTTAATTAAAGTACTCAAAATGTAAAATACTGTGCATAATGTACATTGAACATTGTATCTTATCTGTATGATATATTTCCAGTCTCATTAGTTTTAGTACAAAAAAGTACAATAAAATTCTTCATGAACATTGAAAATGAGTGCTAATTACTGTATAAAAACTGCTGCAATTACAAAACGTAAAAAAACATGGTTTTCAGTTTTTATTGTTAGTAGAAAAATAAAAACTGAATTATTATCAAGAAATCCAACTAAAATATTATTCACTCTTAGAAAATTATGCAGCACAAGAATACAAATTAAAATTTAATGATAATAAAATGGACTATTTTGTCTCAAAAACATGATTTTTCTAATTTTTGTTTTGGACATAATTTGCGTCAAGGCATAAATCCGCATACACAATTTCTATCCTTGCAATTCAAATACTCACGTGCTCCGGATTTTTTTTGATATTTTTTGATTAGACGAAAGACGAAAGTCATTTAATTTTTAATTAGGATTGTTAAAAAAGTTAACTGATGTACCTATTTTAGTTGATAAATTGAGAAGACGTTCATTTCT
This sequence comes from Sminthurinus signatus, assembly GCA_019776565.1. NCBI lineage: Eukaryota > Metazoa > Arthropoda > Collembola > Symphypleona > Katiannidae > Sminthurinus > Sminthurinus signatus. The sequence goes on from JABASP010000725.1 coordinate 18,435, forward strand.
GAATCCATATTGATTTTTTGACATAAGCTCAGTTTTATAGGTACCAGAAAAGACGTAAGTATACAAAATACAAAAAGTAAAATTATGAGCTTAATTTTACACAGCATAAATAATTAGAGATAACTTTTTTTCTAAATTACAAGGTGTCAATCAAAGTTTAACTACTTTTTTTATACAATTTGATTAAGCTTTTACTGATCTGTTTGATTTTTACAGGACATTCATAAGGATTCATGTAGATTGTAGATGGTTGCGGTTTTATATTTTACATCCTAAAAAATCTAATACTTTTGGTATGTGTAATGTGTAATGTGTAATGTGCAACAGTAATTTATTTTATGTAACAATTTAATTACTATTAACTATAGTTAGCTTTAGAACTACAATAAATCTATATAGGGAAAAATTGTCAAGCGTTTAAAATGTATAAAACATATGGCTAGATGATTTAATATAATTCGTCATTTACTTGTTTTTCTAAACAACAATTTTGATCAATCAGCATTTTAATCAAATGATTAAAAATCGTTTAGTTTTGAAATCTTTTTTTAATAATTTAAGATGAATTTTCTTTATAAATTTCAGATGTGAAAAGAGTACAAGTGACAACTGTTAATACTTAAAATGTATGAAAATGAAGTCAAAGTTCTTCGTCTTCCAATATCATACACGGAATTTCAAAATTGTTACATTCATTCATCTAAAACTTTAAAGAGATTATATGAAGAATCAGAAAAGAATTGTGATAATCGTGGTGAAATTTTCCTTTCAATTAATTTAAAAAATAAGGAATATCGTAGAGCTAAACTTTTGGTCAGGTTGTGTGAATCTCGGGGAGAAGATGACGCTGAAGTCGTCCAATGTGATATGCGGGTTTGGAAACTATTTCCTTCTCCTCCCACATCCAAATCCAAATCCAGTCCGGGTGATGGTGTTGAGGAAACTCATATGAACCTTGAAACTACTACTACCACTACTCTTCCCACAATGGAACAACCTCATGAAGAATTTCAAGTTGTAAATGAGAACAGGAAAGGAGTACAAGGAGGAGAAATCGATTTAGCTCATCAAATTATGCGACTTGAAGGAACGACTCGTCTAGAACTTGGGAAGGAGAAGAAGGAGGATGCAGCAGAATCAGAAGGGGAACAAGATTCACTGAATCAGATCACATTAACCATGAAATTTAATGACACACTTAGATGCACTTCAACAAATGACATTCAAATGCTGAGATTGGGAACAATTAAAATGATGCGTTTGACGGTGATATTCTCTTCCTCCAACTACTCACAAAAGCTGTTTCATTCAAAACCTACATTTGATCTGTATTCTAATTCTTCACACGATGATACAGGAAGGAAACAATATAAATCATCAAATTTATTATCATGTGATTCACATTTACAAAACAAGTTACTATGTGAAAAAATACGTGATATTTTCATGGCCAATGAAATTAAAACTAGTTCAAGTACTTTAATTGATTTGAGACATTGTCCTTTATCAAATGTACCTTTTAATATTCCTTCAATTTCATACATTTATGTGGAAAATTGTGATATTTATGCCAAATCCTCTGATGCCTTCCCAATGAGTTCAAAAAATAGTAAGTTTTTACTTTATTTTTTATTTTACAATGAATTATTATTATTATTATTTATTGTTTTTAAAATTGTAATAATATTCAATATTCTTTTGTTTTTTTTTTTAAAAAAAGTTATTCTAAAATTCTAAAATAAAAATTCACATGATAATTATTTATTATAATGATAACAGTATTTTTCATTGATATTTTTTAAGGTATTGGAAGAATAAATTCAAATACAGAAATAATAATCTCTTCAACTCATTCAGTGGACTACTACAAAAGAATGTATGACTCTGTTCTTCCTTCAACTGTCAGTTTAGCAGGTTTAGAAGCTCCTTTGAAATTGTTACAAGAAACAATTGAAATGCAAGAGCACGTAGTAAAAGAGACAAGGAGACCACGAACAAAAACTGGAACTAGTGGAGAAGAAGAAGAAGTAGAAGAAAGAGAAATTAGGAAATCAATGCAGAGGGACAATGGTCATTTTTCGCATGGTTTGTTAATTGCGGGTGCACCGGGTTGTGGAAAGACGCTGGTCGTGCATGAAGCAGCCAAAAAATTGAGAGCAAACTTGTTGGTATTCAATCCTGCCACTACTACAAAACCCATTCATGATTTCTCTGGTTTTAGTGAAATGTGTACAAAGATTTTTTCCAGAGCCGTGACAAGTGCTCAAAATGAACCAACTGTCCTCCTCCTAGAAAATTTGGAAATGCTATGTTCAAATGAAAGTAAAAATCCCGAATCACAGACTGCATTAGCTAAAACAAAATTAGTCAACCATATTTGTCAACTTTTTGATAATATCCCATCTCAATTATCCCTCACCATTGTTGTCACATCCAGTAAACCACATTTATTACCTCCAAAATTAAGAAGAAGTGGTCGTCTTCAACAAGAAGTAAACAAAATAGATTAATTTTCATAATATCTTTTAATTTTGAAAATGGAAAAGTTTTTTTTTACCTAAAATAATAAATAGTAATAAAACAAATCTTGATACTTGATAATATTATTTAGTATTCAATATTTCCATGTCTTTGTGATAAATGATAAAGTATAAAAATAATTGACAACTTCCATTTATTATTATTTTTATTTTTTACAGCTATATATTAAAATGCCAACAGAGACTGAGAGATTAAATATTCTTGAATCAATGGTACAAGATTTATCATCCTTTTCTTCATATGACTTGTCTTTACTTGCGAGACAAACTCCAGGATATGCTGGTGCAGATTTAGAACGACTTGTACATCTTATTGCCTTAAAAGCACATGTAAGTTTATTCAATATATTCTAAAGTAATTTTTATTATTTTAAAAATACATATTACAAATTATAGTTCTTAACTTATTGATTTTTTGTTTTTGTTTGTTTTTCCATATTTGTATTTGTATAGGAAGAAAATTGTATTTCAGTTTCGGATTCTCATGTGAAATACGCTTTATCTCAAGTTATACCAACACTACTTCAAGGCTCTGCGGGGCTGGTTGATATTCAACGTGCAACTTCATTAGATCATATCGCCGGCTTAGAATCTGTAAAGCTTGATTTAATTAAGGCAATAGTGTGGCCGCTCAAGTATCCTCAGTCCTTTCTCAAAATGGGAATTCCTCCTCCAAAAGGTAGACAATAGACACTAGATATGAGATATGTACACATGTAAAATAAGTATTTATATTAAGTGGTAGTTTCTAGTATCATCAATTTAGCTTTTCCCTGTATATTATGCTACACACATATGATAAAATCTCTAATCTCTCTTAATTATTATTTCTTCTCTACTTCAATTTTCACTTGTACATATTTACTATGTTTTATATATACACAAAATACTAAATACTAGACTCAAGACTGTTAATGGTACAAAGTACAATAATTTTGTTTTCATATACTTTTGTTTAACAAGCAAAGTGAAAAATGATTTAAGCTTTATTGAAAGAGTTCCTGATCTGTTCGTAGTCTCTTTTTGTAGGTATTAATTATTATTAGTAAATAATTATTTCAAGTAGGATTAAAATTTACAATGACAAAGCATTGATTGAAATAATTCATGGAATTTGAAATTTGAATTTGAGCTAGTATAACTTCTGGTATATTATGGTAGAAAAAGTATTATGTATTTTATAATTTCATACATGATTTGTGATCATGATTTGTTTCTAAAAATGATGATGAAAAATGAACCATTATTATTATTTTTTAGGAAATTCTAAAATAATAATAATAATGATAATAAATTTTCATCTTTTTCTCTCTCTATTTTTTGTCTTAGGTATTTTACTATACGGACCACCAGGTTGTGGAAAAACAACGCTAGTTCGTGCAGTCGCTGCCTCCCACCAGACTAATTTCCTAGCTGTTTCAGCCGCCGAGTTGTTTTCATCTGGAGTGGGTGACAGTGAAAAAATTATCGTGGACTTGTTTCACAGAGCCCGATCCGCATCTCCATCCATTCTCTTCATCGATGAATTGGGTGCGGTAGAGTTAACTAATTAGTCCATTACTTTCCCTATTCAATTTATCCATTCCAGTTCCTCCTGTATTCTGAATTTCGTGTTGGAGAAATAGAGAGTAGAGAATAGACGGCAGAGAACAAAGGCTACGAGATTGAGGATTGAGATGGAAAAAAAAGAGAGGAAAAGTTTGATTTTTTTTACACAACCAAAAACTTTTTTTTTTCACCCTCTCTCCTCATTCCCTGTCTTTTCTTTTCTTCTCTACAACTTACAACTTACAAGGACAAGTGTGTAGTACAACATGAAAAAGTCACAGACTTAAATGTACACAATCATAATGTCCTTTTTCTTTTTCTCTCTCCATTTTCCATCTCTTTTCTTTCCAGATGTAGATTGTAGAATGTAGAATGTAGAATACCAACTTTTTAAATAGAAAAAACTACATCTCGCATCTTACATATTCAACTACGCATGTATTACGTATTTTTTTATTTGTATTTGAGAAGAAAGGAAAAAAAAAGTTCAAGTTGCTCAAGAGAATTTTATATGGATTCTATTATATATTCTATAGATTCCAAAGAAAATCTGTTTTTTCTTCTTAACCTTTTACCTTTTACAATCTACAATAATTTCCAACTTGGTCCAAATTCCAAATACATGAATAATTTTTTGAATGAGAAATCAAAAATCAAAGAAGAATTCAGAATAATAATAACAGTAATAATAATTTGTAGTTGTGTGTTCTCTATTGTTAATGTTTTATTTTTCGTGTGCAGAGGCGGTGGTTGGCTCTAGACAGACTTCATCAAAGGGTAGTGCTGTGAATGAAACGATATTATCAACGCTTCTCACTGAAATGGATGGTGTTGGGATTCACACGCCGATTGCGTCATCCTCAACTACAACCAATGTAAGTTTTTATCATTTATTACATATTAAAAATTAATGTAGTCTTTTTCTTTCTTCTTTTTTTTATTTCATCATGAACTACTTTTTTCTTTTTTTCTTTCTTTCTTTGAGTCCAATTCAAAATTCAAAAGTTTCGTAATTAGTAATTTGTAATAATTGGCAACATTTTATAAAATGAGAATTCACTTGTCTTGTTTATATTTTGCTCGGCTGTCGACTGTCTAAATAATTGTACATTTTATATTTTCTGTTCCGTGTTCCGTATATTTGTATAGGAAGAGAAAGTAGTAGTTTTTAGTGGACCGTCTGTGATGGTGGTGGCAGCCACAAATCGTCCTGATCTTATTGACTCAGCACTCCTCCGACCGGGTAGATTAGATCGGATAATCCCCGTCCCTCCACCCAATGAATATGAGCGGTTACAACTCCTCAAAAAATGTGCAGAGCGGATCCCTCTCGAGACTGATGTGAATTTGGAGGAGTTGGCGGCGGAGACAGATCGTTACTCGGGTGCTGATCTGGTAAATTTGTGTAATGAGGTACGTTGATTATTCAGCCCTTGTTATTTTATCATTTACAATGCAAAGTGGGGAAGAGAGTTAAGAGTTAAGTACTTGAAACGAAAAAGGGGGAAATGGAATATAGAGAACAGAACCCAAGACGAAAGTAAAACAGAGACAACCGAGTGAATGAACGAGTGAATGGAATGATAGAGGATGAAGAACGTAGTGGTGAAACGTATTTGATTAAAATATGAGTACTCCATTAACCATGATATATCACACACATTTCTAAAACCCAAAGGATATAAGTATAAAACATAGTAAATAGAGCACTGGTTTTCAGGGTTTGACGTGATTTGAGATTTGAGAATAGAGAATGCTATTGCACTTATGCTTTCTCTTTTACTCTCTCATTCATTTCTACTTCATCTCACATCATTTTCTCTAGAGTCTGTAAATGTAGTACATCATGATTATCTCAAATACTCAAATCCCAATCCAATGAATGTACAATCTACAATCTTCCTTTGTACTGGATACTGGATAAAGCTTGTTAATTACAATTAGTCGTACATCGTACATCGTACAGTTGTCTGAATTTTCTGAATATAATATCCTTGTCAATAATAATTGTTCATTACAAATTTGAATCCTAAAATGAAATGGAAATTAGAAACTAGACAATTGAAGCTCTCCAGTCTCCAGTTCAGTTAAATAATAAATTGACAGGTTTTAATTGAGATTTCAAATCGAGATGGAGATGGAGATTTTGAAATGAAATGGGAAATGGGAAAACTTGAGTTAATAAAACAAATGTTGTTTTTGACTTTGACTTTTGATTCAATAGGCTGCTTTGTTTGCCATGGAGGACGACATTAACATTCCATCAGTGTCCAAGAAGCACTTTGACAAAGCCAGAGCTCAGTCAACCCCGTCCATCTCATTTGAATCACTCAAACTCTTCCACGACTACGCAACACGCTCTTAAAACACTTATTCAGCAGTACAGACCACAGACAGCAGACAGAGAGGACAATGCAAATCAAACTATAGTATAATTCATACTCGTACTTTTATAAGTACTTTGGATCAAATTAATAAGCATCGTCAATCGTCATCGTCATCATTTGCTTCGCAAATCTTTTTCTATTTATTTCAATCATCATTATATTTTTTAATATTATTTTTAAAGAGTTCAGCGTATTTTTCTAACATTTTTTAAAATGTTAGAATTGTTAATTAAAATGTAAAAAAGAAAATACTTGAATTTTGCGTGAGATTAAAAAGAATTATTATAATAATTTTCTACTTATTACTTCAATTTAAAAAATTCAAAATTCACACTGTGCAATCAAGAACCAAATATCAAATCAAAGTATAATTATATTTTGCACGAATAACGAATAATGCTACAATACAATACTACAGACTACAGCTATGTGACTTGAGGATTATGCATTATGCATACTAAATACTAAATCAAAGAAGTGAACCGCCTTTTATTCTACGAGGGTGGCTGTATTTACACATTTACACATTTTGACTCATTCCATAGTGTCCTATAAATTTCTGAAGGAGAACAAAAGACAAAAGATACAAAGTACAAAGTCCTCATGAAGGGAATTCTCACACAAAAACAGACTGAAGAGATTGAACAATAAAACGACACTATAATGTAGCCCTGGATCGTAATTCCTAGTCAACATCTGATCTTTGTTGTTCCAGTGCTTCCAGTAGTTCCAGTAGCTCCAGTGGTGTCTACGGGGGTCTGTGTAATGAATAGATAGGCCTGTCCAAATAGCCAAAGAACTCTACACTGTACAGTGCACATTGTACGTTGTACATTGTTCAAGAGGACAAAACAGGAACATAAAGTCCTGACGATTTGTTGCACTTTCCACACCCACTCTATATTATGATACAATTTGAAACGAATCTAATGTTCCCAGATAAAATAATCTTGTTCCATTCATCCACAATCCCATACAATCCAATCCATACAAACCAAAGCAAAGCAAACCAATCCACAATCGTCGAACGCCCTTTACAGCACTTTGATATTTTTATGAGGCCATTTCCATTGTATTTTGTATTGTACCTACTATATCTCTTCTCTACGCTGTACTTTGTGCTTTATACTCTATCGCTCTATCGTTTGTATTTTGTATTTTAGACTACAGAATTACATATCCGACCGTACTTTATTCTTTGTTCCCTTTTCTTCCTCTTACACGCTGTTCTTTTCTTACTGATTTGATTTTAATTCTTCACTACTGAATCCACATGAACAAGCAACAACCGTATAGTTTTTAAAGCTTGCAAATTTTGTAATATACTTTCTACTTTCTATCTGCAAGAAAGGATGAATAATAATAATGATAATATTTTTTATGTTTTAATCTAGAATTTTTTTAAAATATTATTCCAGATTCAAGTAAGAATGAAAATGAGAAAGTATAAAAAACGGATTAATTTTATGTATACACAATAATATTCATATTTCTACTATTTCCAGTTGTATCTTTTGTGTCTTACAAACACTTTTTGTTAAAAAAGAAGAAAAAAGAAACTGGAACATCGACCTCCGTTTACTAGACAAAAATCCGTTCAAATGTACCCGTGTTGTAGGAATGCACGTCCACAATCCACAATCTACAACTTACAAAGTACAACGTATGTACAAGGTTATTTAAGAGGATAATATTATGTGTTAATGCTCTACACTCGAGACTCTAGATTCTAGATGCTAGACTTTAGACTCGAGACTGAATGCAAGAAAATGACGTTAAAGCATGTGCTAACGTTCTCATAATATAATGTACAACTGCTCAGGAATTTCTGACTTTTATGAGAAAAAAAAACATATTCTCGTCTCCGACTCTGCGTACAGTGTACAAGAGTTTTTGAAGAGGTTATAGCTCAACAAGTAATGAGTCTGTATTCTGTAGTCTGTACAGTATACACTCTTAGTCATAATCATAGTAAAAGTTTTTTTTCCACCGAGATGCAGGATGCACGTGTAGATATTAGATGGGAGATTGTATAAGAACCAAGAACCAACTCACTTTCCCTTCCCTTCACTTGCTTTGAATTTATTTTGTACAGTTGGGATGGCGAGAGCATCTTGAAATTTAACGTGTAGTGGTGGTCATAATACTTGTAAACTTGTAATGTACCTTTTGTATCTTCTTTCTTGTAGATTGTAGACAGCAGATATGTGCATCTTCAGCTTTGTCGACAGAATAAGATCCCGGCATATTCTATGTTCTATGTTATATGTTGTGAATGTAACTATAGATGGATATAATTGAGGAGTTTGTGGCGTATGGTGTATGGTGACTGGGGAAAAGATGAGACGCTGCTCTTGCTTTCTTTCTCTGTTAGGTTTTGTTTGGTGCTCCATGTACAATGTACAATGTACAGCGTACAATGTACAGTGTACAATATGAAAGAAACATGTAAAGTTAATGGCATCATTAGGTGAGCAGACATAGTCAAAATAGCCAAAACACATTCATAGAGAAAAGCAAAAGAAAGGAGAGAAAGAGAGAATCAAGTCTTTTTATCCTATTCATTTCTCCGTTCTCGGTTTTCGTTCTTCTTCTTCGTCATCTTCATCTTGTTCATCTTGTTTGTCTCCTCCTTGCTTTGGTTTGTCTGTCTTCTTTCTTCTTTGGTCGTCATCGTCATCTTCTTCCGCTTGAGCATTTCGTTTCGGTTTTCCCTTTTGCTTGTTGCTCTTGTTGCTGTCTTTTCTTTTCTTCTTCTTTCTTTAGTTTGTTTTCCTTTTACCTTTTACTGTCTACTTTTTACTATTTGATTCCTTTTCGTTTTTCCTCTGTCGTCTTACCTGCTCCCATCCGCTCATTGAGAAATACATGTAAGAAAGCTCCATGGTTTCTTTTTACCAAGATGGTTTCTAGTTTCTAGTTTCTTTGCATTTAGTTTCTCCAGTTTCTTCAGACTCGTTCATACCTTTGACAACTCACAGTACTGTGTTTGTCCTATTTTCTTATAGTTTGCTTGGTTCCTGGATTCTTGGGTTGTGTAACAGAATTTCACGTGCAGTGATCATCACATTACACATTACTGATTACAGAGAAAGAGGCAGAGGATGGAGAAGGCAAAACCATGCATTTTTATGCACATACCCGTATTCAGTATGACGTATGGCGTATGACGTATTTTGCATGTACCTTTTTACTTTTTACCACAAGGAAAAGAGAAAAGAGTGGGTTTGCATTGGATTGGAATTTGATGTTTTGCTGTTGCTTTTAATGTTTCGTTAGTTGTAAGTTGAGAGTTGAGAGTCTAGAGTCGGCAGTCGGCGGTGCAAAAGAAAGGAAGGAAAGAAGAGGGAGAAAAAGAGTTGATCATTATGCATCAAGTGACTGCTTTTCTCTTTTCCTCTCTTTTCAACCATTCAATTCTCGACTTCAAAGTCTCGTTACTCGTTAGTCAAACTAAGTACACACACACAAACTCAGAAGTGAGCAAGTCATCATCCACGGATTACGGATACGGATTCGGATGCGGCTTCAGATTCAGATTCACCGAGTATAAATAATAAACGTGTACGCAGTTAAATGTGTACAAAAATATAAAGTATAAAAGTTAATCCTCAGAACAGGATTTAGGAGGAGAGGACAACAAAAGGGAAAAGAGGAAATATCCCGGAATACAAAGTACGGAATACGGAATATCGAATGACTTTAGTCAGTCGTTAGTCAGTTGTCATTTTTGTCATTTGTGAGTAGCCAGGTAAAAAGTCCAAAACCAAACCAAGTTGAATGTTGAAATTAGTTTGTGATATACATAAATACTAAGTACGGTGTACGGTGTACGATGGTATTACGCGGATGGATTGGCTTGTGGCTTTTGAATTTCATGTCCTTTTCCTTTTACCTTTGAAAAAGTCATTCATTCTCTTTACTCTTTACTCTTTACATGAATGGTACTTTCAATGCTCAGTTTTGAAATTCGAATCACATATCACATCACTTCACATGAAACATGAAATAAACCGCAGTACTTTTACGTTCCAGATTCTAGATTTTAGACAGTGCATACATGTATTTGTTTGTAGTTTGTAGGTAGTTGAAAGGAACAAAAAGTATGAAGTAAATTGTTTTTTATTTTTTATCCACTTTCCAGCTCTACATAAAAAGTTGTACATTTTACAGGGAATTTTGAGCGGATTTTACCGTAGCTATTTACTATTTACCCTTCCTCCTGTGTGGTAATTAGACGTCTTTCGTCTTTTTTTCTTTTTCATTTCCCCCTCTTATTACTTATTACTTGTCATTTTTAATTTCTACTTTGATCTTTTTATTTCTATTTTTATTTCTATATGCAGTAAAAATGGCACAAGTCCTCCGTGTGTAACTTGTGTTTTCGTACTTTGTCCTTTGTACTTTGATTTTTGATCCATCAATGGAAAATGAAGTAAATAGTAAATAATGAGTAAACCCAACCCAAACGGAACTCGGGTAATCAGGTACTTTTTCTTCAAAATTGTCCTAATTATTCCGCTTTGCAAAGATTATCCATTACCCAGAATTTGTAGTTTATATAGAAACTGATTAGTAATCAGTGATTACTGGTTAGTCATTTATAACTTATTACTCCACTCGAGAGTCAAGAGCATTTCTACTTTCTACATGAAACATTTTAGCGCTAAATACTGAATGAAAAAAATACATGCAAAAATAAGAGTATTTTTTACTCTAGATGATTAGAAATTAGAAACAAAATAGTAAATATCTGGATCTAAAATCTGATGGGGCTCAAGACTCAAGAGTAAATAGTAAAGAGTAAAGAGGCTTCCGTCTTGTATTAATCAAACATCTTTGATCTTTGAGAACTTGAGCGTGGGAAAAATGAGAGTACGGTGATGTACTCAGTACTCAAATAATCGAATAAGATGGGTTTATTTTTACTTTTTACTTGATTGACTTTTACTTTTAGCTTCCAGCTGTCATTTAGACAAATGTAGCTGCAATATGAAATATGAAGTATGAAGTATAATATGAACTCTGTGTCTATTGTCTATTTTGTAGATTCTAGAGTCTTTGAATTTCTCACTCGCTCTCTCTTGTTGTTGATTTTCCTATTAAACGTGATATAAAGCAGTAAAAACATGGTTAAAGTATTTCAAGTAGCTATTACAAAAAAAGTTACACAGTACACATCATTTCCTGGTTCGGGTCGAGGGTCGTGCTATTTTCTGTATACTTCCTCGTCTACAGCCAAAACTCCAAAGTATTGTCTACAGCATTTCTAAACTGAATCTAGAATCTAGAATCCAGAATCTAATACAGTTTTTGAATGGAAAATGGAAAATGGGAAACAAAGTGAGTGAAAGAGTGAGTGAGTGGGAGGGAAAGGAGCATAATAAAAATGTAATATCTGTCTCGAATAAAAAAAGACGAGAGAAAAAAAAGAAAAAGAATTGTTTTTGGTTTGTGGATCCCATTTGTGAATACTGTGCACTGTGTACTTGTCTCGTGTCTTGTGTCTCGTGTAGTTGTATTTGTAGTTGTACAGTTGTTTGTTTAGATTGCTCTGGAGAAAAGACATTAAAACAATAACAAGACAGACAAGGTGCAGATAGATAGACAGTAGACAGCGAGGAACACAAGTTCAAGTTGCTTATTCCTTCTTCATTCTTTTTGCTTGTTGTTGTTGTTTGAGTCTTTGCATCTAAATAAAAAGGTAAAATGAAAAGGCAAAGTTTTTCCATAGAAAATTTTAGTAGCAAAACCAAACTAGCAAACGACATCCAGCATCCAGCACAAAAACATTATATTTATAAAGAAACACAGAAGCTAGGATGAGTACTGACAGTGAACATTGAACATTGATATAGATATAGAAACTCTAGTACATGCATAATCTATATGTGTTATGTGTAGAAAGTCCAACCAGGAAAATATTCACAATAATACTCAAAACTCAAAAGTCCTCTTGTTTAGACTTTAGACCAGGCTTAAACTCATCACCAGAGAACCAGAGAACCAGAGAACTTGGACAGATGGATGCAAAAGTGTGTGACTGACTGCTGAATGCTGAATGGACCTGAGCTCAACTCACATCTAAATTCTAAATACATATTTGGACATCGTCACCACATCACAGATCACAGATCACCACTCACCACTGTTTGGAGTTTGGAGTTTGGAGTTTAGAGCTTCAAGTTTGGGAACCTGTCCCTCTGCTCATCACGTACTCCAACAACTGACGACTAACGACTAAAACAACATCTCTTTTCTCTCCTTCTGTAAAATACAAACCACGTTCTCTCCATGTCATTCATTCTGTCTACACTCTACATTCTACATGGACTACGGAGGACGCACTTGGATTTTCTGCCTTGTATTTTGTATTTTCTACTACGAAAAAATGTCTAAATTCAAAATTCAAAAGTCTCCATAATTCTCAATAGTGTTTATTTTTCATAATAATCTTCCTTTTTTCTTGTATAACTGAAGCATTTAAAAAAGCTAAACATTTAAAATTTAAACGTGCACTGTTTTGGGGTTTTGATTTATAGTGAAAACAAAGCCTTTTTGATTTACATCTTTTAAATCCATTTTATACTTTACAAGTAAAAAAGCCCATCAAATGACGGGAAATTGAAAAGGGAAAACCTGATTTTTGAATGTACTGTTTACAGTGTACGATGTACGATGTGCATATCTGATATCTAATATTTAGTCCAGGGCAAAGACGAAGACGAAGACGAGGACGAGGAAGATGGAAAGAAAGTTGTGTAATGTAGAGAGAAAGAAAGAGAAAAAGACACTAGAAACTTTTCCACCACTTTCCTTTTTTTTTCTTCACATTTTTACAACAACATTTAAATTTTTCCAGTTTGTGCTTCCAAATTCCAAACTTTGGCAATTTCATCTTTCATCAAGAAAAAGGAGGAAGAACCAAGACAGTTGAAAATACACAGAAAAAGTATGAAAGAATCCACATAAATATAAAATTTCATTTCTGGTTTTCATGTAAATGTACACACACTTTTTAAAAAATTGTATGACACTAAATTTTGGAATTTCAAGCAATATGCGAGGAAATAAGCGTAAATATGTAAAAATGAACAGGGAATAAAGACTTAAAATCCTCAGTTCTGAGCACTGAACACTGAACACATTTGAAATTGAATTCCTACTTTTAAATGTCTAGTGAATAATGTACAAAGTACAGAATTGCGTTTGTACTTTGTACATTATTCAGTTGAATTTTTACATGATCATGCCTTAAGATTTTAACATTGAAATGAGTTTACTCTTCATTTTGCTTTACTCCCTGTTAAATTATTTCTATTTATTTGGAAAGTAAAAGTAAAAGCTTGTATCTTTTGTATCCTCTGTGTTCTGAGTAAGAGTGGAAATTAAATAGAAAGTACATGAGCAGTGTACACTAAAATAGGATTAATAAGTATCAAGTATGTATTTAGTATTTTGATATGAACCTTGAAACCCTTGAAACCCTTGAAACTTGCAAGTTGGAAGTTGGAAGTTGGAACTGTCTGTATATTTGTTTAACACTCGACTTGGGAAATTAGCAAAGCAAAAGTCAGGCTAATGAAACTTATTTCAAGTGTTTACAGTTTACACAAACTCAAAACTCGACATGTTCAATGTTCAAGGACGCTGGATCTAAATCTGGACGACCAGGGGTTGCTCTGGTTCTGACTCTGGCTCTTCTGCTCTTTCCTTCCAAATTCCAAATGAATTTGAACAGTAAACGTCTCATGTCTGCAACTTTTGACCAATCTTCAAAAACTTCAATATTATAATCTAGAAAATTGTACAGTTCTAGGAAAACGTACAATTTACAATTTACACAGTTTTGAGCATTTACAGTAACAATATAAAGGAAAAAGTGTGGAAAAAAGTTTATTTTTTTGTTTTTTTTTCCAATTCAGAATTTCCCGGCGCAAAGGCTCACGTTCTTTTGAACGTTCAAGTTTGAACTAGGTCAGAGTCAGAACTACTGCACAGTAGTTTCAAAAACATAACCATACTTGAGATAGTCAAGAGTTCTAGAATTTAGTCGGTGCTAATCATGTAAAAACGAGGAAGCTTGATTTTTAATACAGAAACGGAAAGGAACAACAAAGTTCCAAAGTTGATGTGGGCAGAGTTTTAAAAGATTGTTTGTGTGTTTGTGTGTACTTTTGCATGTGAAAGAGAGAGAGGAAGAAAAGGAGAACTGGTTAAGATTTTGATTGTCATGTTAGCTGCCATGTTGGATGTTGGAGGTTGGTTGTGGTCTGGAAATGGAAACGGGGTTTGGTTTCGGTTTCCTTCTCGTTGTCCTTGTCCTTGTCGTTTTCTGGGTGAGTTCCACACAGGAAGAGAAAAAGAAGGAGAGTCTAAGGAAATCTGAAATGAATTAGTTTTCAGTGACACATGACATGTCTACGACCTTCCTCCGAAACTCCAACAACTTTGGACTTTTGTCTCACAACTCACAACTGCAAACTAGAAACTAGAAACTGAGTCGAGTGTTTCAGTCAACTTGGTTAAGAATCAGAGAAGAGTAACAACTTGGAAAATCTAAAATCTAGAATCCCAGAGTTCACAAGAAACTATCCAAAATCTTCCATATTCCTCAACTAAAATCCGAGATCTCAGATCCAAGTTTTCATCATATTAAATATTCTCCAATATGAAACAAAGTTGAGAGTCAAATTCAACTTTAACTTTAACTTGAATCTAGAATCTTGAGTCTTGAGTAATCATCTACATAATAAATACATATATCTATTACATTCAGAGTTGGTCTGAAATCTGAAATCTGTAATCTGTTCTGAATCCATCTTAAATTTGGAGGTAAAGTCAAACATTGTCTGGAGTTGACTCGAGTTTCTACTTTCTACTGCTTGTTTTACAAAATGATGGAATCCTTCTATTTCAGCCAGCTATATTGAGCATAATGTATAATTTTATATGTTTGTAATTCTTAATTCTGGTTAAAGGATGGAGGTTTTCTCTCCAATTTAAGTAGAAAGTAGAAAGTGGAAAGGGAAGAAAATCTGTGATCTGTGGTTTTCAGCCAAAGTGATTCCGCACGTTTAACTTTTCCAACTCACAGTTTACAACTTGGAAAACCCAAGCCAATGGAGACCAGGGCCATTTTGTCACATCTTCTCCTTGTACATTCTGGATTCTAGATTCTAGATCATCCATGCTCCATATTCCCTAGTTTATAGTTTATAGTTTGTAGCCAGTATGAAGCATGAGTGTAGAATGTAGAATGTAGAATATGAACTATGAACTATGAACAAAGAACAAAGAAATGCTTCTCCGCTCTCATTTGTGTAATACTTTGTGTAAATAGTAAATAACAAAACATAATAAATGAAATGATGCTCAATGCTCAATGCTCAAGTCTCAAGTACAAAGTATTCTAGTAGTCAACCCTGACCCAACTCTGCCACTACATCTGTACGTCTGTACATCTGTAAATTTGTACATGGAAGAAGAGGAAGAGGAGGAGAAAACATTTCAACTTGTCATTTAATTTCCATTGTGGTCGCCCAGTCTCCATTTCTCTACATATTGTACATTATACATAATATTTGTATGGATAAGTGTATCTATTTCTTGAACAAAATGTGGAAATTTCCCAAAGTTTCTCAAGTACTTTTTACTTTCTTTTTACTTTCTACTTTCTATTTTCTACCCCCAAAACAAAACAAAACAACTCACCATGGAAGATTTGTAACTCTGTGTTTTCTTCATTCTACGTTCTACATTCTAGTTTTGCTTGGATCTTGGATATTCTAATATCATGTATTTATATTTTATTATAAAAGAGATTCATGCAGTGAAATGTGAAATCAAAAGGAGAGGAGTTCCTTTCCCACTTTTCAAAAAGTTTATTCAGTTTCTACTTGTTTTTAAGTTTTTGTTGTTGTTGTTTCTGTTTCTATTTCTGGTTTTGGGTTTAGAAAAGTTTGAAGAAAACCAAGAAATATTTTGTATTTAGGAATAATAAGGAATAAGCAAAAAAGAAAAACTTTTGTTTTGCCAAAAGCTAAAAGGCAAAAGTATTGAAAATTGAAAGCATAATGCATACAAAATACAAAACTGCATGCATCATGCATGATATTGCTACTAACTGCTGAATACTGACTACAGGAGCTAAGCCAAGAGGTTTAAATCAGGTTTGTCATCAGTAAACACAATTCAAGATACAAAAGGTCATAATATTGAATCTATATTCCATCGTGGCATTTTTACCAAGAATTAGATGAATTTTATACATTTGGAGCTCAACAGTTCCATTAGAAATCTACAAAAATAAAGATGTACAAATTACACCCATCAAAAACCAAAACTTCATAACAATAGAAATTCTCAGAGTCCCAGAGTTCACATTTCATAATATTATAATGAGTTTTTGCAAAACAAATTTGGTCCAGGTAAACAACATTTTTATTCCAAATTCTAATTTCATAACCTCAATTTTCTCTTATTGCAAAAATAGACAATAGAAGAAAAGAAAGAAAGTACAGTAGAAAACCAAATACCAAATACCAAATGGAGACAAAAAAATCCATCAAAACACAATATACAAACAAAATGAACCGTAATTACGAAAGCACAATAACAAGAGTTTATCTCCTAAAAACAGCTATTTATAAAGTCAAGGTAGACTAAAAAAAAAAGTACAATGTAAAAACTAGAAAGGTTTAGTATAAAAGTTTTCTCCGAGGAGTATTATTTGTAAACTAAATTAAATGTAGGATTTAGAGCAGGAGCACGAAAAATGAAAATGAAAAGGATTGGATTTGGAAACTATTCCAATAAACCAAACTCATTTCAGAATTCAGACTCAAAACTGTCATAACTGTCAAATGCATGCAAAAGAGAAAGAGAAACAGAGAGAGAGAGAGAGAGAGAGAGACAAATCAAATCCACTTACCAAAGAGAAAGATCGATTTCATCTTTTATCTTTTATCCCAAAAGGTGTACCTATGGGTTTAATATTTATGCATTTAATAACCATGTGTATTTGAATTTTGAATATCAATCCTATGATCTATGATAATTGTGTATAAATAAGGTACATATTCAATTCATTTTTCAAATAAACATTTATTATTTTTTATTATGTTCCTTTTATTTACTCGTAAATCAGTTCATTTCTTGGGTTTCTTGGTTTTCTTGGTTTTTTATGATGGCTTCTTAATAAGAGTGTTACAATTTACAATTGATTATTATTTATTATTACTATGTTATTTTTATGTGTATTATTAATTATTAATTATTATAGATTGTTTCTTTTACCTTTTACCTTTAAAAAAGCATCGTATCATTAGATATATCTGTATTTCGTGACCCGGAAACCGGGAACCGGGAACCGGTAAGCGGATACATGTCACATGTCACGTATAAGATATAGCTTTTAAATTGGTTTATTGGAATACTTTATCAAATGTTATTTGTTATTTTATACTTATTCTTCCTCACATTATCACTCATACCATAAAAATCCATATAGATTTATAGTTTACAGGTTTGATATTTTTTTGTCATTTGATATTTGACATTTGAAATGATTGGAAAATGAAAAAGAAAAAAGATGAGAAAAATGAGAGGTAAACAAATGAGCCAATATGTTACAAGTTGCAAATTGCAATATTTATGACTAAGGACAAAAGTATAGTAAATAGTAAATAGGAATGTTTAACGTTTAACGACTCTTCATTATTCATTATTTGTTCTGTCTTATTCAAAGTCTTATCAATAGCTTTCCTCATTCATTTCTTAGTCAGAATATACGCAATACTAAATATCCTATGCATTGTGTACTACATGCTAATTAATTTTAGCTTTGGCAACTCGAATTCTCATTGTGTGTCCTACTAACAGTCAACAATACTGACAACTGACAGTTGACAATTGACAAAATCCTCGTCCTTTTCTTTTTAATTCAAGGATCAGGAATTAAAAGTAAACAAATTGTATTACATTTCGTATTTGTTCAGGATCCAGAGTTGTGTGCAAATATTGAAAATGGATTTCTGCTTTAGTTCTTCAAATATCTAATTTTATTTTACATTTTGGTTATTGGCCATTTCTAGGCCATTTCTATATAATATGTAAAAGGTATAACATGTATTTTTTATTTTGTGTATAATAATTTGTCAAAAGTCTGAGAAATGTTCCGTAGACTGCGCTTATTTAACTTGTTGATAATATATTATTTTATACATACTGAATACTGTGAATAAAATTCTGATTCTGATGAATAAATGGTCTTAGCAATATTAGCAACGTATACATTTAGGTACATAAGATATTTTCACCAACTTATGAAACGCTCAAAAAAATATATAATATGTTAATATTCTTCATGTTTTTGAAGCTTAATAATTAGAGTGCATAGAGCTAATCATTAATACAATAGTACAATAATTTTAGCCAGCAGAGAACACGAATAAAAATGTAAAAAGGCATGGGCATATTTTCTCCATAGTTTTATGTTTTATATGGGAAAAATTATATGAAAAGAAAGTATTCCGTAATTTTGCAAAAATTAATCAGAGTGAGCACCTTTCATTTGATTCATTTTTTCATAAATATTAAATTAATTAATTAAAACAATTGGAAAAATGGAAAAGTCTCTGCATAAGATATAAAATATATACTTTCTCCTTGAAGGGAAAAGGGAAAGTCATTGGAAGTTTTCTCTTCCCTTTCAATTGCTGATAATAAAAATCCGTTTGTGTAATTTTTGATTAAAATTCATTTAAAAAATAAAAAAAAGCTTTTCGGCTTTGAAACTTATACGATTGATTAGAACAATTATTTTAGTTCTATTAGATTATACGTTGTTTTTATTTTGCTGTAGATTTTTCTTCTTAGATAGTAAAAGTAAAAGTACGTTAGACTTTAGATTAATGCTGATTATTCCATGTTCTGTGTAGTCACTGTATATATTTTCCATAGATATAGATATAGATTGACTTTATACTTTATACTTCATACGTGTACAATTTTTTGCATAGTATATAACAATTTACAATTAATTAGATGAGCTTATGATTATGTAAATATTACTATCGTATAATATTTTATATTTTATTCTTTATACTTTTTGTTTAATTATTTTGGGATATATCCAGTATAAAAATCTGGCAAAGAACTATAAGTTATAAGTATACTTTTTAATATTAAGTATTATGTGTTAATTATTTCGTGAGCTTATGTACATAACATACGATTTATGTTCGTTTGTTTGCTTCTTTTGTTTTGATTACTATTTTTTTTTGTATTTCTATTGAGTTCAAGTTGATATGACATGCTTCTAATCACTTCAAGGTCAGTATATGTATTATATATTTACATTTCATTTATATGTACAAAGTACAAACACAAATGTGTGTATTTCAATTTCAATTTTCAATATATTATCATCTCTATTATCTATAATCTTTCATGTGGGACGCTTTTTATTCAACAACTAAAATAATGAACATAATGAATAATGAATAAAAAGAGGAAAAACTACCAAAAATTCAAATTTCATATTTAAATACCGTGAAAATTGAAAAGGTTTCCCTGTAAAATGTGTCATTTTAAATTTATATTCAAGTTTCAGGTTTTTCAACGGCCATTCATTCAGACAATGGAAAATATTTTCAAGTAAAGTGTAAAGTGAATGTGATACATTTTTGCGGAAAGCGGAAAGTCATTAATAAAATTAACAAGTCCACAAGATAAAATATCCTTCGTCTTTCGTATTTCTGCCATTTTCAAAGCTGGTGGAAAGAAAACTTTTCACACTTTTACTTTGTTTCCTACAAAATATTGCTTTTTGGTTTCACTTTCATCATAATATGTATTGTATTTCATTAATTTCATTAATAATTTACACCTATACTTTATTATAATTTACAGCAGTAATAATAATAGTAAATGACACACTCGAGACTCAAGCAGGATAAAAAGTCACATTTAAAACTAAATGAAAATTATTGAGCGAAATTGTATTCAAGTTTCATGTTGCAAAAATAATGGTGCAAAGAAAGACAAAGATTTTATATATTTTATAGTAAATTCAGTATACTTTTTTTGCATAAATTATCCAGCTACTCCAAAATGTGTGAAGAGTCAAGATGCTCATTAATCAACTTTTCTTTGCTAATTGAAAATTTAAATAAATCAAGTTTTTAAAAAAAAAAACTCGGTAGTCGGTAGTTGAAATTTTATATCTTTCAAAATGAGTTTCAAATGCTTGAAAGAAATAGAGTAAAAATAAAAGAAGGAAATATTATGAATATTATAAATTATTAAATAAATGACATGACATGAAAATGGAGAAAGAAATGTAAGAGTTAGCTTTCCTTTCTTCTTTCTTCTCTATTTTTCAGATCATCTCTGCCGCATTTCTGTGCTTGTCCTTGTCCTTGTCCTTGTTCTTGAGCTGGATTTGGATGCTGGAGACAAAGCCGACGTTAGTTGGTCACCTGAAACTGGAACTGAAACGGGATCTGGAGAAGATGAGGAAATAGAAGATGAGGTTGAGATGGAGAGTGGGAGGAGGAGGGAGGAGGGGAAAGATATGGATAAGAGGGAAGATTGGGAATTTTGGGAGGTGGAGGAGAGAATGTGAAAGTGGAAGTGGACGAGGATGAGGAGTGATAATAAAAAGAGGAACAAGTTTGTGGACTTTGACTTGATGGATGTGGACGAAGCGGAAGAGGATGAAGATGAAGAGACGTCGTTCCCATGATTCCGTCGACTCACTTCAGATTTGGAATCACGAGGTGATGACATTGATCCATCCCGTGGAGCCACAGCTGCACATGAAAAACCAAACCAAAACCAATGAAAGCATCAATCAGTTTATGACCTATCAAACAACCCTCACTCATCAACATCACCATCACCATCATCAGCCATCAGAACCAGAATCAAAATCAGAGTTAGCTTTTCAGTCAATTTTGTCATCAGTCGCACATCATCATCATATAAAGCCTTAACTATAGTTTTCACCCTCATTCACGTTGAAGTTCTCCTCCTTCTGATTCTGATTCCCATCAATCTCATTTCATACCCATTACTCCATTTCTTATCAGCACAAGACACAATACACAAGACACAAGACAACAGGATATCAAACCGATCTGTAATTTCTCCAATTCTCCAGTTGTATCTCAAAATATTCCAAGAAAATGGTTCCTTCTCTCATTTATTTGCATCTTTTCTTACAGTATTATGAATATTAATATTAAAATTAACATGATGAGGTTGTCTGTTTCATGTTTTATATTTTGTTGGAGTTGTTTTGATTTTTCCTGGGGCTGATTGTAATAGGTTTTGAGTTTTGAGTGCTGAGTGCTGAGTGGTAATATCTAACATAATGTGATTCCATGTGTTTAGAGGTTTTGGTTTAGAGTAGGGATATTTCAGTGAGGTTGAGATAATGCTGTAGGCTGTAGGCGGTTCAGAACTTCCCCTCTTTCTCGCCTCTTCCATCACCATTAACTAAATACCAAAACGAAACCGAGTGCTTTCTCTTCCTCAGCTTCTCTTCTTCTCTCTTCTCTTTCATTTTCATTGTTCATTGCTCATGTATTATGTAGGGCAGAGCTACATTTTATAGCTCTGAATGTGTGTGGGGTTTGGACATTATTTTACATTCTACATACATAAATGAAGTATTCACTGTACACTGCACTATCCAGATCCAGATCCAGATCCAGTTTCCCCACCACTAATAAAACCTTTCATCAAATCTCACTTGCCATTTCATTCCTTTATCAGTCCATTCATTCTACGACTATGCGGATGAATGGAGAGATTTTCGTTTTACTCGCATCCCTTCTAGCTTCTAGTTTTGGGGTAAATTGTACCTCAAGTCAAAATACCGGTTGCCGGTCACGTGTTGGTTGTTGAATGTATTGCTTTCTTTCTTTCTTTCTTTTTGATATTCTTCTCATCAAATATCAAAATAGTATATTAATAAGATTTTTATTCCTGTTATTTTATTTTTCATAATTTATTTTACTTTTGATTGTTTGATATTTGATACCTTTTGTTATATTTTTCTACCAATACTAAATTAATTTTGTGGTGACGATCAACTATAAGCTATAATCGTATTTCTGATCCTTAACTCTTGATCGATAATCGATGTATAAAACAGATTGTAAAGAAGAAGAAATGTAAATAGTAAATAGATTTACTTTTGTGTTTTGTGCATTCCTATATCATTTAAAGGTGTACATACAAATATAATTTAGATTGTAGAATGTGCACTGGAGGAATCCATTCATTTTTTGATGCAGTCAGTCTTGAGTCTTGAGTATTTTTGTCTTGCGTTTTGAAGGCTGGAAACAGCGCCAAGAATTTATTTATTCCTTTCATTGTACATTGTACATTGTACTGGATGGCATTGCATTGTGCATTGGAATGAATTGGGAATTGTGAAAAAGAGGAAGTAAAGAAAGGGAAAGTATTTCCGACAGGATATGAGATATGAGTTGACTGGTAAAAAAGGTCATTGTCATTGTCATTGCCATTTCCACGTTGCTCGGTGTACGTTGAATGGTGAATGGTGGAGTAGAAAGAATTCAATTTAACCTTTTAAAAAAATTCCTGGCTCCATCTCTCTCCACTTGTTCAATGTTCAATGTTCAGATTATCAATGCTCAATCCTCTGAGTTCAATACAGGAATACAGGAATATCCAATACAAATGCATATTTCTGTGTACAACAACAAATGCAGCAGAAACATGAGGAAAAGAGTCGGGAATTAAAATTTCATGCTGCACTTGGCTTGTGTCTGTGAAGTTTTACCGACATTTTTATTTATTAATTATTAATCCGTACGGAAGATTTCTCTCACTTTATGGTGAAAAGCATTAGATGCATATTGAATAAATTATCAACAATCAACACGATCTACGAGTAATTTTCTCACTTTTCATTGGACAATTGGACATTGGTTAAAAATTCAGACTCAAACTCAGTTTCAATTCCAACTCGTCAAACCGCAAGAAGCAAATACAAAACTAGAAGTTAGAGGTTGACCTGCATTTCTCCGCTTCTCTACATTCTAAACTCTAAACTAGGTACGTTTTTATTTTGAATTGTGCATCGTGTATCGAAAGTCAAGAATGGACAATTTGTAATAGAGTCTTTGGATTGACTTTTGTTTGGAGGTTGTAAATACTTGCATTTGCACTTTGCACATTTCTCCAAAGTTCAA
Source organism: Sminthurinus signatus (assembly GCA_019776565.1). Lineage (NCBI taxonomy): Eukaryota > Metazoa > Arthropoda > Collembola > Symphypleona > Katiannidae > Sminthurinus > Sminthurinus signatus. The sequence continues at coordinate 42,141 of JABASP010000725.1, forward strand.
AAGTCCAAAAGTCCAAAAGTCCAGATGGCTTTAGACTCCACAGACTATAGATTTGTATTTTGTATGTATTATATAACGTATTATATTTTTGGTATAATGGGACTGAGATTGGTCTTGAGTCTGGAGTCTTGAGTCTGAAATTT